>BMAO01028157.1:0-45204 GCA_019973975.1 Trichonephila clavata
GTTGCCTATCTCCAAAAACTAAAAAAAAAAAAAAAAAAAATTGAACACTACTAACAGAGGAGATTTAAAGTTAAATCTGACAAAATTGATACCAAATGTTGAAAATTTGATATTCTAACACCAGATTCTCCCATTAAAATCATTTGTTTATTGTTTAGTTATTTTATTTAACAGTATTATTTATTAATTAACTTTTAATTTAATTAATTCACAGTGATTTTTAAATTTTAAACACTATACTTCATTACAGTTAGAAATTTAATTCTTTGAACGTAGGGGTAGTAGTACCAGCTGTCAAAAAGACAGTTAAGTTGATAAATTTGCAAAAACTCAATATTAATTAAGCAGGGGTCTATCCCAAACATTGCCCCCTGAAAAACATGACGAGGGGTCTATGAGACAAAAAAGCTTGGGAATATATGTTTTGAAGAGTCCAGCAAAAAACAAATGATTTATTACATATATAGTGAAAATCACTTAACACGAAACTGAAGGGACTGAAATATTTTTTTGAAGAATTTTGTTAAAAGAATTGCGTGTTAAGAGATAGTACAAAAAAAAAAAAAAACATATCAACAAAATTAAGTTTATCAGAGCTTATTTTATCTACATCGAAAGTATATGCATGTATTTCATAAAAATCAGTGAAACAAAAACATTCACAAGAATTAAATTAAAATTAATACAAAATTTTAAAGTTTTTTGAAAAACAAAACATTTATTGAGTTTTTGGAAAATAATCTAATATTTTTCTTTGCATTGGCTTTTTTAGCATCAAACTGTCAACAAAGTGTTCGATGTCGTTCATTTTGTTATTCATTTCACCATTGAAATGCGTGTGTGTGTCTTAAAACTGCGCACACTTTGTATTGTGTTAAGATAAAAGCACTGCAAATTTCTAAATCTTTAGTGAAAAAACAAATATGAAAAAAAAATAAAATGTTTGTAAAAAGTCACGCAATTAAAATATGTTACTATCTGGTATTTTCAAATCAGGCCATATATTCAAGGGAAATCTACACAATCTTTCATAATACTTATTATCTAATGTCTTAAATTTAATCATTTGCATTTTTTTTCAACTATCTTTTATAAACTAGGAAACTGCATTTCATGAAAGGCTTCTGTAATATACTCGTGGGTATAAAAAGCTGCACTTTGAGCAATAATCCTATATGTTTAATTAGAACATTAATTTTTATTTTATATCAAAATATTTTTTGTATCTTTTATTGTTTTTTAAAGAGCCGCAGCTGAGTTGTGATTTGAATTTTGATTTTAGCAAAGGTCTATCATGTGAAACTCTGCACATGCTAATTATAACGTGAAACGGGTGGTATTGTGTACAAGTTAGGATAATACTAGTTAGCGACCCAATTTATGTGCCACAGTGGTTGTCAAGCTTTTTAAACTCACGTAATCCTTAGAACTATAAGGTATTTTCAGGACGCTCCATTCCACACACACACAAATACTATAAAGAATGCAATTAAAAAAATGATATTTTGAAGTAGATCAACATGTTATAGGTACTTCATGTAAAGACAATTTTTAAAAAAAGTACTATATTTTTCATCAAAATTTTTACTGTTATTTTTCAATATAATTTATAATCACTAGTAATATTAATTTGTGATCTAAGTAATACTTACTCATGTGTTATATTCAGTAACTAGAATATGTGCTTGTTATACAAACTGTTAAAGTCTAAATCTATTGAAATCATCTGCAATCACATTTCATATTCTCTCTCAGTGTTTCATTTTTTTCTTATATTTTGTTCTTTTTTTTCCCGCAGATACATTCAAAAATGTTTTTCCATTTAAATGCATAGTTTTGAAGGGCATTAAAATGTTTAAACTGTGAAACAAATCCCATGTATTTTGCATGAATTTGCATCCTAAAATTTAGGAGCTGTTCTTGCGTAAACTTAGATTTTAATGGAGAATCTGATGATCTATTAAAAGTTACTTCTCTTTCATTATAGGTATTATTTCCGCAAACGGAAAAAGGTGCATTTTCCATTAGAAAACTATTTAGCTTTACAGGACATTGTACTAACGAGTATAAATCATTTCATTGAACTCCGGAATAGTAAGCAATAGAATATAATGTTAATAAATTCCAATTAATTATGCTAATCAATATTTAAATTTCATTCTAGATAAGGGCTTTGAAGATTTGACTTTCTTCTTAAATCCTAAAAATGATTTTACTTTTTAAAAGGATAGGGATACTAAGGATTTAAATAGATAAATATTTTTTTGCTAATAAAATTGAAATTTTGCTGATATTTCTAACTAAGCAGTAATAATCAAACAAAAAAGAAATTCATATTTTATTGAATTTTACTGTTTGAGGTAAAAACTACAGTATAATGACAAAAAAAAACCTTTGTATGAGAAATAAAAAATCCAGTTAGTTTTTATTTTTTACAAATTAGAGAAATGCATGATTGGTCTGTTAAGTATATTAATTTAAATTTTTTTTCTCATTTTTGCATTCTATCCACAAAATTATCATATTAATCATATTTTTATTGGATCTAGTCTATAACTAAATCTAAATCTAATGTTAGAATTTTTTGAAGATTGACTATGATCTCTGAAAAGATCTCAATCGTATTGATTAAAACGTTTATTTTTGTTTTGTAAAGAGAAAAGTGATTTCTAAAACATTCTTTTTTCGCATTCAAAATTTCACTGTTAGTATAATTTTCAGCATTTAGTAGTATTAATATATTTTTAAAATCCAATTCTGAGTTTTTGATATTTGTATGATATTTTTAAATATGCAATAACACTTTTTAGAAAATTGTGGGTTATGGAACACATAAATTTAAATATCTTTCCATAGAAAGTATGCAAATTTTGTTTTAGTTTTTACATCGATATTCAAACTAAATAAATTGTAATTTTGTCTTTAATTGCAGTTGAAGTTGGTTGAATTACTGAAATATTGTTAAGATCAGCCAATTCTTTATTTAAGTCATTTGAAAATCTAAACAAAAATACCCAGAACTCGCAAAAGCGAATCATTTAGACACTCTCTTTGGGGGATGGGGAGAGAAAAAACGGACATGGCTATGGTTTTTTATTTTATTATGTGCCAGCTGCAAAGGTCGTTGTTTGTCGGAAGGAGAATGCATACAGTGAGCGGATGGACCGGTCAGCTAAAGATCTTTATCAGAGAAAGAAAAGGGGTCCTATTAAAAATTTCACAGCGAGCAGCTTTTGCTTGAACAATAGAGAAGGGTCGTTTTATCCAAGGGGTCAAATTCTGCATAATACAACACAGTACTGGTTTGAGATGTTGGGAGGTTTCTTCCGCCAAAGGGGAAGGAAAGTGTTCATAGAGGCAACTAATTGCTTAACCCCTCTCCAACGGCTTTTCATAGTATTTTTAGCATTGACAACATGAATCCTTATCTGACAGAATGTAGCTGGATTTATAGTTTGTAAAATGCCTTACTTCGAAAGAGAGACAGGCAAAAATGAGAAAATATAAAACAGTAGGGTGTGGAAATGGCAAGGTCAAAATCAACGGTCAAGCAGTTTTAAAGAGAGCTCATCGATTGTGTGGGGACAGAAAGACAAGCAAAACTGTTCTTTTTTTTACTCGTGTAAAAGGGGATATTTACCATACAAGGGATTACTTTCTTCTTTTGTAATAACTATCAAAATTCAAATACCAGAATATTGAATAAACTTAAAGCATAATATAAGAGATTAAATCACGAAGGATTTTCACTTTGAATTCAAGCAAAATAATTAAAATTAAGAAGGAGCTCAAACAATTAAATTTTTCTTTTGTGTGAAAATCATTAACTTTTCCTTTTGACCCCACTTAAACAAATGAATATTGCTGTTGCATTTTTTTAATAACAGCAATAATATTTTCTACCCATTTTTTGATGCACTCCTCAATAAAGTTATTTTCAAATAAACAAAAATTTCTAATTAAATTTATATTTTATTTAGATCAAAAACATCGTAAATTTAAAAAATAACTTATTTGTAGCAAAATCTAATGTCTACATACAATGAGCATATAAACATTTTTTCAAGGGGGGAAGGGTCCATTGTAGAAAGTTCCCCAACTTGTATCATACCTCAAGACAAAACCAATTAATTCTTCTGATTTTGTTAACAAAAAATAGTAAAAAATAAATTACTGAATTAATAGCTAGCATTAATTAATAAAATAAATTGTAATTACAAGTACTTAATTAAATTTTGCATTATATACATATAGGATTATCATCAACTGAAAAAAACTCAAGCGCTTTGGAGGGGGTCACCCCCTCTTGTGTGCGCCATTGTGTACATATCTTTTCACTTTTTAGCAAAATTTTTGAAATTTATGGGAAAGGGAATACATAAACGATACATTTAAAAAAATAAAATTAAAGTATAAATTTGATTTCTTTTACGTGAAAATCTAATTTTTTTTTCTGTCGAAAGGAGTAATTGAATTCTTTCTGAATATTTATACGATGTTGAAAAGAAAATATATAATACTTTTAAACTCGTTTTATAATTCAGTCTAAGAATTAGTGGCATGCACATACCTCTTTGGGGGGGGGGGGTAAAAAAACACGTAGACCTAAGCGCGAAGGCATACGCTAGATGGCGAAAATTAAAAACTTGTTTGTCTAAGGAGGGGTATTGAACTCTCAAACCCTCCCTTGTGTGTGTGTGTGTGTACGCCACTGCTAAGAATTAATTGTATAGTGAATACATTCTCTTATATTTGAAGTTAATGGGGAATCCCAATAAGTTGGATTCAGATACACAAAAAATTGCTATACTTACACTATAAATCTATTTAACAAAATGAATGGATTTGTGTTTGATATATATAAAAAAACAAACCATTGAATTGCACTTTAATTAAATATTCTTTACTATCTGGATTGAAATTAAAGTTTTGTCTGAAATTATAAAGTCAAGATATCTATCTTCATTAATTAATATATTTCCTTTTTATTATAATCTTCATTTGAAAATGTTGAAGTAATGAAATTCAATAACATTTGCATTTAATTTTCTTGTTGATAATAAGTGTTCCAAAGTGGTAGTAAAAATTTTCTTTCTTTCTTTCTTGTAGTAAACTCTGACGGCAAGTTTTCCTCATTCTGAAGCACAATTATTCCTACATAAAAAATGCAATAATGAAGTAAATATGACAATATCAATTAAATTGACAATTACTGGATAGATATTGCAAATTTAAATTTTTATACAGCTTTCGCAGCCAGCAATACTCATAAAAAATGAATTATTTTCAAACTATACATAGTTTATTAACTAAAAAATGAAATAAATTTTTTTAAATGTATTTAAATAATAAAAACTACAAAGACCCATTAATTTTAAAAATAAAATTTGAGAAAACATATAGAACACGAACGTATATTTTTTTGCGGCAGTTTCTGAAGAAAAAAAAATGAATATAGAATTTTTTAGAAATATTCCCAAATTTTATATTGGAAAGATAGCTGCATTTTTAAGAATAACATTAAAGCTACTTTTGTATTTGTATAAATACATTTTGAAAAAACGAATGCAAAGAATGATAGCATTTAATTTTGACTCTTATTTCTTTAATGTGAATGTGGTGTGGCAGTTAGGGAAGGATGTACCCATCTTCCGTCATCCTCTTCCTCTTAAAAATGTGTAGAAATAGCATTTCCAATAATTAAATATCAAACAACAAATTTTAAATTAAAACAAATGTAAAAATTGTTAATAACATTATTCAAGAAAGTAAGAGAGATATATATATATTTACATCGCACTATAAAGCTGCACGAACGCTATTGGTGAAGGTCCTCATTATTTTGAACTATGGTCACGTTTTGAGGAAGACACCTCAGCTCTCCTAACTTCCACACCACACCAACGAGAGGAATTGGACCCCTCGACATATTTAACGTGCATCGGCCAGCTTTGCACGGCGGGTCTTCAGCGGTACCAGGCTCAAACTCATGATACGCCAGCTACGAGCGGGTGACCTTGACCATTAAGCTACCACGGTCTAGTGGTCAAGCTGCTCATAAAAACTGGCAGTGCATACATAATTCGATTCAAGGGAATTATAGAAAAAATAACAATTGTGAGAAGTTGAAAAGTTTTATTAATATTTTATCTAAAAAGTTTCAAAATTAAAAAAAAAGAAGAAAAATTTGTAAATTATTTTTTATTGAAATAAATTTTGCAGTCAAAATAAGCTTTTCATTTTTTAAAAATTTTATTAGCATACCTGTGTAAATCAAATATTAATTTTTAACATTAAAATAATGAGTAGTCAAAAATAGTTTTTGAAGATATTAGAAATACTAACATAAAAATATATATGTATATAGCATTTATAAAAAGTTTAATCGTTAAAATTTTCAAAATAACAGTATATGAAAATCACAGTATAAGTAGAAAATAGTTTTATTGAAAAAAATAAAATGTAAAAACTTAAAATATATATATATATATATATAAATAGATTTATAGAAAGTAAACATAGTATGTAATAATAAATAAAGATAAGAGAGAAAAAATTTTAAAAATTAAGTTTATTTATATATTTAATACTATTTTAATAAATTTCAATAATATTTATTTCATGTTTAAATATAACGAGATCTCCTTACTTTTAAAAAAATACCAATTGTTTCAAAAGAAAATTAGAAATTTTATTTAAAAAAAAAAGAATTATATGTGTAATGGAACTGTTTTTGAGCGCTTAATATAAAAACAAATTTCTTATATCTTAATCTTTTCAAATAAAATCAAAATATTGTTCAAAAACTAGTTGAAAATTTCTACCCTGAAATACAAATATTAAAAATTCATTTTTTTAATGTATTCTATTTAAAAGTTGTAATTGTATTTCGAACTCTTTTTTGTGGTGGAAGCCCACAATTTCTAACTCTTTTACTCTAACTTAGTGACGCAGTCAGACGTAAGAAGATCCAACAGACGGGCAACCACATTTGAATGATACTCGCGCTGCTTGGCGTTTTTGGCGTATTCTGAAGCTTGAAAAAGCCCTTGTTTCTGAAGACATCCCGTTTTTTTATACATTACTAATTTTTTTCCAAGCAAATTAAAATTAAAAGAATCGGTGTTTTTTTTTTTTTTAACTTTTTAAAAAAACATTTCAGTTTATCTTTTAGTGGCAACTACGTTATCTATCACCTCAAAAAGTAAATAAACAAAGTGCGAAATTTTATATTCGCGTAATATATATATTAAATTTCCTGAAGTTTTACTTCTTGTCTTTTTTGTATAGAAAATGAATTCGTATAAATTTTGCAATTTGTATAGAGAATATCAAATTATAATTAGAAATACTCAAAGGATTTCTGCTGCTTCTGCACATATTTTAACCACTACAGTAAGTTCAATCTTTTTAATGAACTGATTGCTCTCTCTTTGATTGTTAAAGCTGCAAAAGTTTCTGAATGATTTTAATGATTACTTTTAAACCTGTTAATGTGAATTAATGTATTCTATATTTCATATGAATTTTACTTAGTTTATATAATATTCTTGTTCGTGTAAAATGCCAAAATATAGCTTTAAGAAAAATAACCTAGTGTACAACAGTAGAGTTATGAAATAATTATAATGCATTTCCTTGATTCAAATATGTGGGTACCGTATTCTTCACTTTAACCTGACATTTTTCCGATTCACAATCTGTATTATTTGCAATTTATAAATATGGATAAACAATTGCTCAATATTCAGGACTCTGAAAAGAAAAATAATACAATCAGCAATTAGACAAAGTTTATTATCCTTATGAAACACAAATTTTAAATAAATTTTTATAGTTTTAAGTAACCACAAAAACTTAATGCTACCATACAATAACTATTAGATTTCTCAAAAGTTTCTATTCAAAATTAATAGATATTAATAAAAAAAAATGAACATCTTCCAAGTGTAGAAACATTGAAGCTAAGCTGGATTGAGACATAGAAAATGTATATATATACACCAAATTCTTTTGAATAATATCAGTAACTAATATTAAAAATAGGTAAAGTTGATATATAATCTTTTCAAATTTTCATCTCTCTGTGTGCTGTGAATTTATCATATTGGATAATATCATCTGTGTCTATGTTGGCATCAGTTTTGAAAAGCAGTTGCCAACCTATGGTCTTTATGGCACAAAGTACCAAAATATGTATTGTTGTTGAAAGTTCTGAATCAAATACAAATATTTTAAGAGTGTTGGAGTACATTCTAAAGATTTTGTTTTATTTAAGTGCTAATAAATAATATTGTGAAAAATTGTAACATGTGTGTTAAGTGTTTAATAAGTAATACTGGTACTTATGTATTAGCCACTCAACCAATAAATTGGTGAAGAATGTGCATGAATTTTCAGTTTCCTTTCTTTTTGCTGGGTAGTACACATACTTTCAAGCAATTGTTGTAATCGATAACTGATTTGGTGGCCAAATTTAATTGGTATCTTCATTCAATTTTTTATACAACTTGTACATGTTGTTAATAAACCTTAGTATAGTTACAAATGAAACTTTGAATCCTGCTAGTTTGATATCACGGGGCATCGCGCCAAGTTGTTGTTTATGTTCGCCAAGATGGGCATAACATTAAAATATGGTTACCTTGATATTTTTATCGTCTGGCAATGTGGTTGCCATGGAGATAACGTATATTAGAAATAATTTTTATTGGTTCTGTTCCCATGGTAATCCTATTAATTTCAGATGATTTTATTTCTATTTCTTTTACAATTTAACCATTTTCATTGCAATCTCGAATCAAAATGTTTTTCAGTCTTCTGTTTTATTTGATGCTATTTTCGAATATGGATGTTTCTAATCATTGGTGAGAACTAGAATATATTTTTTAAAAGAATGAGTGTTATATTTTTAATTATTTCTATAAATCATTTATTTTCAATTTATTTTACTTTTTAAAAATGTTTTTTTTTTCGTTTCTTGTTCGATGACATTCGTTGAAGAAATTTGCAGTTTTTGGAACATAGCAAGCTTTCAGTACTTTTTAGTTGCTATTCATTATCAATTTTAATATGTATTATGTAATTATTTTATTAATAATATAAAAAAAATTATTAGAATATGTAATAATCATATAATATACGTTATTTGTAATAATTGTTATTTTATCAATATTATTACATATGTGTTATTTATTTATAATTATTATTACTTTATTTATTTCTAAGTATTATGTTATTTATTTTATTTTTATGTTATTTATTTTATTTTTATGTTATTTATTTACAATTATTTTGTTTTTTATAATTATGTTAAATGAGATATCTGTACGATTCTTATTATCTTACAATAGGATGATTATTCTTTTTTATAAAATCTATTAAACTATATTATGTGATTATTATTATATAAAACAATAAAAAGTAATACCATATGAATATCTAATAATTATTACTATTTAGTATTATATGAATGTTATATATAATTATTTCTATAACATTATATTACAAGATTATTGCATACTGCATAATATTACTATTAGTAAGTATGATTTTTTAATAATATTGATATTAATTATTTATTGATTTGGTTTGTCTCAATCTATTCCTAAATTCTTCATTTGAAATCGATTTTAATGTTTTTCAAGACAGTTCTTTAAAATTATTTTTATCACGCCAAACAGCGTTTGGCGCCGTGCCCTGTGATATCAAACTAGTTCCAATTGTTTGTTCATTTACTTACTTTAACCAATCATTAATTAATTGTACAAATATTTCTTCCAAACATCCAATTTTTTTTAACAAATTAGAATGATGAAGGATTTTGTTAAATTATTGTTTATTTCATTCTTTTTAAATTTTAGGGTACTCGTATGATGAGGAAAGCTAGAAAATATAAACGTCCTGAAGAAAAAGTAGATCCCTACTATTATGGAATTGGTCCTAAAGAAGAAGTCAAAACAGCCCTTCAGTCAATAATTGATAGAGGGTATGCTTCTCTTTACTTTTCTTTTATGTGAAATTTTTTGATCCTCAACTTAAAATAATTGTTTTGTAAAATCTCTAACATTTCTCCCATTCATTCTGTTATTAATTACAGTTTATTCTCCTTTTAGTTAAAAATGTCAAATTTCTTTGTAATAATTTTTGAAAGTTTTATTTTAATTTGCAATATAGTTTTATTTTCATTCTTTATGCTAACTGTTATTTTACTTCTTCCAAAATTTTGTTGTATTACATGTAAAAAACTTATATTTCTTTTCATATCTAATAAATGAAATTAAGTTGTGTGTGTGTTTTTTTATTTATTGTTGAATATCAAATTCCACAGTTATTCACAATGTAAATATTTATTGATCTTTACATCTGATGCTTCCTAAAATGTATAAATTGTTCCTTTTATGATTCTTTTTGTGCAAAAAATAAATTTACTGCTATATTTATTTGCTAGTTATTAAATATTTAGCATGTAATATTACACTTAGTACTTCATTAGTTAATCAATGTAAATTGTTTGTTTTATTGTTAATGTCATTAAGCCTCGTCTAATGCATAAATACTAAAATATTGTCACATTAAATAGCTTTATTTGTAACAAAGTAGTATTTCATAAAGTTTCAGAAAAGCAGTTTAAATTTATATTTTAATAATACATTATTTTTTTAATTGTGTATGTGGGAAAGAAGGGGGGTCAATTAAAAAGTAACTATATTCTACTTTTTGTTTTTGGATCACAGTTTGATAGGTATATTTCATGTTTTAATTGTACAAAGTCATTTAAACTTTGCTTATCTATGTGTTAATTGTGTAAATCAAATTTAAAGAAAAATTTTATTTTTTTCATTTTTAAGTAAAATAACTATTAAGTTACTCTCCCTCTCCCAAGTTTTACTACCAGTTGCAAAAATCTAGCTGTTTTAAGAGGCAAGATGGCATTTTCTTTTTGTATCCTGCTGTTGAATGAGCTCTGGATGTATCACTTTTAATCTGTTAAAGAAATAGTATACAATTTCTGTAATTTTTATCTAAATTATTTTATTTATTCAGTAATGAAAAGTATTCTGTATAATAGTAGTTACTATTATTATTGTTTATCAAATAACATTAATACAAGCATTAATATGTTTGTAAAGATATACAAGTCCTTTTAAGAAAATTTATTTTTGCAATCCTTTTATTTAATTTCTGAGGGTGTTTTTTTTTTTAATGTATTTACAATTTCTGTTTTTTGTTTAATCAGGAAAAGTACAGTTTTGTGTATGTATTCAGGTTAGAATAGTTTCTATTTTCTGTGAAAGCAAGACATAAAGATTTATATTGAAAAGAAAGGAAGACATAATAATGTTTAAGTTTAACATCTTTTGGAAATATATTTTCAACCAAAATTTTTATTTGTGAGATATTTTCCTTAATCAAAATTTTTTTTATTGGGGCTACACATTGGTGTATTAATTGAAAATAAGAAGGATGCTTTTAAGTGATAATCTTATTATATATAAATTTGAATCTGTTTGTTCCTTAAGCAAATCCATACTACTGACTGTATCACTCCAAAACATTTAGGGAGCTTTGGTGAGATGTTTTAAAGGAGCTGTAGCATATTCCTGCCAAAAAAAAAAATGTTTTCTAAATTATTTTTGATGATTTTTTTTTCTAAAATCTTTTTTTTTTTCATTCATTGATTTGTTTCAGGAAATAGAGTGTATGATTGTTGTTTTTTCTTTTTAAGATTGACTTGTACAAAGAGCTGGAATTTCATATATCTTTCACTAATGGCTTTTTTTTCCTTTTTTTTTAAAGCACATTATTTTTTTGATTTGTAATTTCATTTTTTTTTTTTCCCTCCAAAAATTTGTGAACATTTGAAAAATTTGAAACTTATGTCTAATCATTTTAGATGAATCAACTGTTTTTGATTGAAATTCCCTCTTTATTTGCAGCCAAAGATGCTCACATATTGGTAAACAAACCAAAAATCAATTAATATAAATACCATATGGAGAAGCAAAAAATATTGTCTATCCAATAGCAATTGCTTGAAATTTTTATTATCAAGGTTTTTAATTTTTTTCTCATCCAGGGATAATTTTTTTCCCTCATTTCCTTTTTTACTAACCAAATATTAATAAAAACAAATCATTTTTTAATTCTCTTTTAAATTTTGTTGTTAGTTCTATCTTTATTGTATCACTTTTTTTCAGGTATTGGGAAAATACTTGGTAATTCAGCTATATTTATTGACTTTGTATTTTATTTATTATATCATTCTTTACTTGAAGTCTAATTTGTAGTTCAATTAAAGTTATTCAAAAAATTAATCAGAAATGGGACTTGATCAAAAATTTTTTTTTTCCTTTGCCTGAATTCTTATAGATTTGATTCACCCATATGGTAAATGGGTACAGCATCCAGTTTTGTATAAAAATGAAAGGGAAAAAAATTACAACATTGAAAGAAGTAGAATACACTACCTAGTAAAAAAAAACCAAAAGCTATATATTACAATACATATGTAAACACTGTGAATGAAACACTTTAAATGCACCAGATGCATTATATGTATTCCAACTATTAAAGTAAATAATTATTCTCTAAAATTATATAGATTTTTTTATTTGAGGTTTTTAAAAGAATTTATTTCCAACTCTTTGTAATCGAAAAACTATTGTTAATTATTTTATTACTATGGTGTTATATATCTGTAATAGATCTGGAATGGGACTTAAAATGTTATTTTACAGAATTTCCAGGGAGCTTCCCGCTTATAATCCACCTGCTGACGTAGATCAACAATTGCATAAAATTTGCAAAAAAATCTTTGGTTCTGAACTGAGTAGTGATTGGAAGACACAGACATTAAGTGATACTCTATTAAAATATAAGGTGAATAATATTTATTATTAATAGAGATGTTGAAAAAATATATATAGCCTGTAAAAGAGAAAACACAATAATTATCCCTATTTTATGTTTTAATTCAATCATTACAGCTATCATTTGAAAAATATAATATCTTTACATTTTTTTAATGCAGTATTATTTAAGATATATTCACTTGAAAAATAATTTCATATTAGCTTAAAATTGTAAAAAAGTGATACAGTGAAATCTCAAAATTTAAATCTTAATAATTTTATATTTGCCACACATAATTGATAAAAGAAAATATGGAATTTTTTTTAAAAAAAAATCTTGAAAAACTTAAGTAATTTTATTTATGATTTAATTTTAAGACATTATATTTTATCTGGAGATGTGTATAATTTTTTCATGTTATTCATATAGGTTTTCCTTGCACTCACTAAGTATTAAAAATATAAAATATTTAATTTATAACATAATCTATATCAAATACCATGATACTTTTTATTTCTGTTATCTAGTTTTGTATTTTAAATCTGTATTTACTCTCATTTATGTTGATTATGTTCTTTTCATAGTTAATTAACTGTGTTAATTGTATTACTTAATCCTTTAGCAACACAATTTAGTTTCCTTTGAGTCATTTACATATGTTTCAATTTTGTCTTCTTTCTGCATTAAAAATTATTTAAACTGTTCTTTTTTATGCTGACTACTCATGTTAATGTATGCTACAAACATAATCATTGGATATGTAACTTACACATGCAAAATATGATAATTATTCATGATTATTTTATTTATACCGATTTCTTACTTTTTAGAATCAGAATAAATAAAAAATTTAAGATTTTTTTTAAGATTATAAATTTTAAGAGAAATTAGTGTCACACATATTTTTGTATATAATAAGTAGTTTAAAAAATAATTCCCTATGAATTAACTTTTATGTTGGAAAATAAGATATTTTTTTTAAGAAATCTTGAATTCTTAAAACTTTTATATAAAATTCTGGTCTATAAATTGATTAACATGAATTGCAAACTTTTATGCATAATTTTGGAATGTTTTTGTATGTTTACTTAACAATTAATTAAAATGGAAATTATGTCAAGCAATTCTAAAAATAATCCTATTAGTTTTGTTTTAATTGGATTAAAAAATATAAGCAACACTAGTATGTTCAAATTTAAAAAAATACTTAAACTTTTGCAATGGAACCATTTTATTTTTTAATTACCATAAAATTCTGCATATAACATGCACTTTTGACACACAAATTAAGATCAAAATTTATGGGTTGTGTTATACACCATATATAAAAATGAGAGATTTTAAAATAAAAAATTAGATGAGCATTAAAAAATTAAGACTTCTACATAAATCAAAATACTGCTTGTTTAAATGAAATGACATATATATACCTCATGAACTTCATGGGTTTTACTTCTTGAAGTATACCATTTTTCAAAAAAACCTAGGATAATACCTAGAATAATTTACTTCAAAATGCAAGAGCATTGCACACTTACATTTTAAGTTTCTTGTTAAAAAAAGGGGGTGTGCATTATACCTAAATATTTAAAAATGCAGCTTAAAAGTATAGGTTCATGTCATATGCCAGTGCATGTTATACACTGGATTTTACGGTGTATGGAATGCCTGAGTATCACTCTTTTAATGACATAATAGTGACTTTCCAAGAATTTATATAACTTAACTCAGTGATGCAACAGCCCATGAGGGCCAAGGCCTACTGTGCCCAACTCAGTATATGTGACCTGATCAGAACATCTGCTGATGCACCTCAGAACTTTGAGGTGCATCAGCAGATGTTCCGGTCAGGTGGTCAGTCTGACGCAAAGAATTAATATACTGTAGATATATATAAATAGGGAATTTGTAACCCTAATGTATTTGAATTTTTTTCCCTATTTTCCTTCCCTTACAGATGATTTAACACCTTTAGTGAACACATGTGACATGCCCTTGACATACTGTATTGATTCTTCTTCGTTTATGATATTCCTCTGTCATTGTTTCTCTGTTGTTGTTTTTTCCCCTCCTTTGTCAAATTAAGTTAAGATCACAAATACACCTTATTTGCTCTAATTTAGCCAAATTTGGTTTCTTGTTCCAAGAAAATCTATAATTACATCCTCTTCTAATTTTGATGCCATATTTAATAAGCAGTCAATTTTTTAAATATGTTTACAGGATAAAACTTTTATTTTGATGTTTTGTAATGCAACAAAACAAAAAAGATCATTAAAATTTTTTTTAAAATTTGTTTCAAATAACATATCATTATCTATTAGGAAGACATTTTAACCTTTTTAAATGGCTGTGACTAAAGTCCTGCATGTCATTTGATAAATATGTTTTATATTTTGTTTAAATAATTATTGACTGTTGGTGTTATAGCTTTAAAAGGGTTATTAATCATACTTATAACTTTTACCATGTATTTTGTATCAATTACAGTTACATTTAGTTTATTTATTCATTGTTTGTTTAAAGGAAGCAAGATCATTGTAATTTAAAATCATCACAGAAATAACTATTTCAGTAAAATGATTTTTTATTGTTAGTCAACATAATTATTCAGTGGTAATAAAGAATAATTAAAAATAAATGTGCTAATGACATAAATTTTAAAGCCTTTGTTTTAAAGCATACTGGCTATTCTATTTAATAAAGCAGAGCCTGAAAATATTTAAAGCCTTAATTCTTTTGTACTTTCTTTTTTTCTATTTGAACAAGTGCTTGTCTGATCTCAGTAACACTTATACTTATTTTAAGGGATGAAATACTTTTTCATATCTCCTAGATCTGAGATATGAATATGATCATAGAGATGTGAGAAAATATTCATGCAAATGTTGTTACAAAAGTTTATTCGTTACCTTTCTTAAAGTATCAACATAATGCATCATAATCAACAATAATCCATTGAGGAAACAAATTTTCAATGCAGGAATTGGAAAGGATAGATTTAAATGTTTTTATCTGCTTTGCTGTTTTAGATCTTGCATATTTTTGTAAAAAGTTCTAAAAGTTTATTTTCTCTTTAATCGATATGTTGTAATTTTTTTATACTATATATATATAACACATTTTTTAAAATTATACTTTAAAAGCCTAGTAATGTATTTATACCTAAACATTTACGAATTTGATTATTAATAACATTCATGTTATATTTAGTCATTATTTCTGTATTTAAATCATAAAAGTGGTATATGCAGTAGAAAAGAATGTCCATTAGGATCCATATCTGAACAATTATTAAGTTATTTCATGTAACTATAGCTCAAAATGTGAATATTTATAAATACCAATGAGTATAGATCCGGTCCTTCCCCCCTTTTTCAAGAAGAATCTTGTGCATGTCCTTTTGTCATAACTATTTCAATTTTGAGGTTTATTCGAAAAGGATTGTGACAGTTTCCTATTAAATTTGTTCACATACTTTTCACTTTGGAAAGCTTTGCAGTAAAATAGTTTTCAAAAGAAAAAGAAACTTGATTAAGAATATTTGTTTCATCAGCTTGTTGAACTTATTAACTATCCAAAATGTTTATAAATTTTAATAAAGAAAAAATGGATTGTTTATTCTGATAATTGTATACTCTTATTTGATCTTTTGTCATAATGGTACTGCATAGAGTTGTCTGTTTTTGATAATTATAATAAATTTGATAAGTTTTATATAAGTGAATAAATTTAAAGTACATTGCCTAGTTAAACACATCCTTTTTCTTTGTAAAAACTTCTGGTTTTTTAATCCTATGAATGATAAATTTGTATTTATAACTTTTTTAGTGATTGAAATTTATTGAAATGAATTGATTGAGTGATCAAATTTTCAGTATTTATATTGGTGGCAGACTATTAATAATGTATTTACTGAAACATATACGCTATCTGATCAAAAGTATCTGGACATCCCTTTGAAGAAGGGGGTACAGCAAGTGATGCAATTTGATTCATAACCGAAAGATATAAAAGTGCGTTAGAGATTTGTCATGTGATATTTATGCATTTGTTAGACAATGAGTTAGCTAAAGGAGCTTAGGGACTTTGATTGTGGCATTGTAGTGGAATGCCAACTTTGTCGGAAATCAGTTACTGTAATTTTGGACGTTTTGCAGAAACCAAAATCCACTGTGAGTGATGTAAGTGTGAAGTGGATATGCCCAGGCAATGAAACTGCTGAAAAAGGAAGTGGTAGGCTGAAAAAAATTAGCAAATGCAGTCGCAGATCTCTCAAAGGGGTAGTGAAACAAAATCATAAGTCTTCTTTAATTGAAATCACTCAGAAGTTTTAAAGCTCATTAGGTGTTAGTACTAGCTGTATGAGTGTTCGCCAAGAATTTAAAAGACCTGGGATTCGATGATCGTGCTGTTGCTTACAAGCTGAATGTCATTCCCCAGAATGCAAAATGATTACAATGGTGAAAAGCTCATCATCATTGAACTGTAGACTTGTAAGAAGATGTTCTTTGGACTAATAAACACCACTTTACAATCTGGCTGTCTGATCGTCCTGATTGGGTTGGACGTATAACCGCCAAACACTTCCTAAATAACTACATTGTGCTGACTGTAAAGTTTGGTGGTGGCAGCATCATGATATGGGGTGTTTTCCATGTTTTGGCCTAGGTTCTTCAGTTCCTGTTGGTTGGAAATGGGAACTCTGAGATATATGAAGACATTCTGGACGATGCTGATCTTCCAACTCCATGACAATATTTTAGGAAAAGTCCATTTCTCTTCCAGTAGGATAACTTGAGACTTGCACAGCCATGGTTTGACAAAGTGAGTGTGCTCAAAAACTGGATTATCCTTCTCAGAGCACCAATCTAAATCCCATAGAACACCTTTGGAATGAATTAGAAAACAGATTATGCAGCCAGCCAAATCAAACCATCCTCACTGCCTCCACTCATTTCAGCGGTGATGGAAGTCAGTTTCTATGGCTACCTCTCAAAAACTGGTGGAAAGTCTCCCCAGACATGTACAAGCTGTTGTCACTGCAAAAGAGGGACCAACTTCATATTAACATATGCTTCACAAGGTGGGACTTTGGGCTAGATAATGTACATATAAAAGGTAGTAAATTTGCAAAACCAAAATTATAATTAATTAATTTTTTGAGCTTGTTTAATTATATATGAATCCTTTATATGGAAAAACTTTTTTTAAATATTGATATATCATGATCTGTACTGTAAGATTTCTCTTTGAAATATAACACATAAAAAAATACAGTTACTTTAACCAAAAAATTTTGAAAATTAAAATATATTTAATTTTTGTTTTTAAATTAGTTTTACTTTCTTTAAACAGGTTCTTACAAAGTGCATCGAGACTTTTAAGAAGAATATTCCTAATTCATCTCTTCATAAAATGAAATGTGCTGAAGACTTGCTTACCTTCTATAACACTCCTGTCGATGGCCATCTTCCTTACGATGCATTAGTACGAAGCAGTGAATCATTACCTCCTAACTTACATATTATGTCTGACAAAAAATCATTCAACCCGGCAACTGATACATTTGTTGACGGAATTTCAGCATTTCCTGACCGTAAAAGAATAATATATACAAAGACTGGAGAAAAATTTGAAAAAGTTATAGAATGGCCAAATATTTAAAAACGTTAATTTTTTTATATCATTTTATTGCGATTCTGCTTCATTTGCAAAACTGTATTTTCATTGTTGATATTTAAAATAAAATGTTATCATTAAAACTTCGTTGTTTAAAATATCGTACTACTACATGCAAAAAGTTTCAACAACAGGATACTTCTTCTTACAATTTAAATTGTTTCTAATTTCTCTGAATTTTAAAAACTTGTTTATTTTTCATAGGAACAGGTAGTATTAAATCAAAAAATTTATATGTTTCATAATTCAAGATTCGAATTAGTTTTATAACTGAAGATTGGAGCATTTTTATGTTATAATTTGATTGTACCCTTAATTAAAGAAATTTATACTACTGACTTGAAAGTCTTAAAAAGTCGCCTTACATTATCTTGTATATTTTGAGTAATGTTTATTCTTTGGAATTGCCTTGTTTGAGGCTTTAGAAAATATTTCACCCAAAGTAATTTTTAAAGTTTATATCATTTTATTGTATTTCGTTTTACTTAAAATGAAGAGTTTTTTTTTTTTTTCTCCTTTAAAAAATTAGCCCAAACTTAAAACCCGTGTATAAACCGAATTAAAAAAACATCTCAAACTTTTAAACATGTCGTTATAAGGTTGAAAATGCTTTCAAGCGGGTGGATTATTTTTTAATCTGTATTTTCAATATGTAAAGTAAAACGCCAGACGCCAACGATGGTAGTTTTATTTCTGATAACCTTATCTAAAGCTCTAATATTTTTTTCATTGGTTATCTTGTATTCTATTTATGCTGGTCATACTTTCTGCAACATTTAATCTGCAATCACATCTGCAAATTTGTATACGGTAAATTACCCGCAGTGACGACATGAGTCCCCCCCCCCCTTCCTTTAAAAAAAAAAGCAATGTGCACGCCACTAACAACAGGCGATCGCGTTTGCCGAAAATTTTAGTAACCGTTTGGCTGCTCGGCATTTTTCTGTAAATGAGATGAAAAATATTTTGAATCAAAAGAAATCAAATTAAAAAAGCCAGCACTGATTGTTGAACGTATGTTTTTCAGGCCTGGAGAAAACCAAGGAGGCGCGATTGAGGTCATAGATGGTAAGCTGAAAAATGCCAGAATCCATCGATATCGATGTTCAAGAATCTGAAAAAACTGCATAAAAACGCGATTCGAACTGGAAAGCTAATAGTTATACAAAATCAACTATCACAAATACCGTCGTTGATGTGATATACCAGAAAATTATGGAGAAGGAAACAGATTTGAAGGTTGATAATCAGTAAAGCGCTTTAAGCAACTTCAAAAAGACCACTTGTTTAAAATATACACAGTTTTTTTAACAACATTCAGTTGGGTTTAAGGAAAGAAGGTTTCTACACGCATTGCAAAGCTAAGAAGTCTTCATAATCACGAACTTGAGGCTCAAGAGGAAAGCAACTTGCCTGACTTTATGCTATTCTGTGAAGTTTGCCCTGTCAGTTTTAAACCTTTCAAACCAGCTGGATGTTATTCGTTGGAGATGACAAGAAATTGTTTGAAGTATTAAAAGTGAAGCTGTGCAAATTTGAAAGAAATTTTGCAAAAGCTGAAGACAGTAACAAAATAACAGAGGAAGCATTAATAGTGACAAAATCGGAAAGGCCTAGACAAGAGATCAAAACCAAGAAGATGAAGTACCTGCGATTACTATAAACGTAAAGGTCATTAGATAGTAGACACCGAATTTTAGATGGAAGACCATAAAAAAATAAATCAGATAAGAGGTATGCACAATCAAATACAGTATCAGCAAACATAGTAGTAATGTTTATTTGTGAAAATGTTTGTCTATTGAAGATTAGTTTAACGTTATATTGGATTGACAATGGGGTCACAAACTGCTCTACATACTCTGTCGACCTCTTGAAATTTAAAAGTCCTGTTGGCATTAAAGCTGCTGGGTTTGGAACTTTGTTTACACTTGGGAAAGGCACTGTAAAGGTCAAATCAGCTATTAAAGGAAAACGTCCAAAAATTTCTTCTTAAAATTGTTTGGTAAATTCCGAGAATTTTTAGTAATTTATTCTCTGGTACACTCTGCTCAAAACAGAAATAGAGTCAGAGAATTTGTATCTATACTTCGTTTCACCTTAAGTTGGCAGCATTACGAAGGGTAGGAAATGTAACAATCCGCTTGAAAAATAGTTCCAACTTTTTTTGGAATTTAAATGAAAGCAAATGCATAGAAAATTGTTAAAAAGTATCGTGTGTTATCGAAATTGTGATTTTAAGGATATATTTTAAGTTAACCACATCTTAAAAGCATTTATTCCTTAATACCTGTGAACGAATACAGTTGAAGAACAACAATTTGATGAAACTTCACTTGGCTAAAAACCGGTTTTCAAGATTACATCCTTGGCGGAGTTATCTAAGCATTCCCTCCAAATCAACGCCATTCACTTTGCGTCTTTGCTATCGTTCATCATACGTACTATTTTGATATCTCGTGCTACTATATTTGTTCTTGTTGTTTTTTGACATTTTAAACATGTCTGAGATAGAAATGTCACCAACCTCGCTGTATACATCATCGAAGCGAGAAAAATCTATCCGAAGCGGAGCTCGGAAAAAC
Source organism: Trichonephila clavata (assembly GCA_019973975.1). Lineage (NCBI taxonomy): Eukaryota > Metazoa > Arthropoda > Arachnida > Araneae > Nephilidae > Trichonephila > Trichonephila clavata. The sequence goes on from BMAO01028157.1 coordinate 21,123, forward strand.
ATATTGAATGTTTATTCTCGACTTCGAGAAGAAAACCCGCAAGAATCCATCAGAGAAATCGTAAAAAGGTTTCTGAACTGACTGGCGTTTCGAAAAGAACTGTTTTCCGTATGAAGAAAGAAAAGAAGGCATTAAGTGCTGTAAGTTCTGGAAAAAACGACCCGGTGCCGTAGGCAAGCGTAATAGGCTGGTGAAATATGACGACTTCACATTGTCGTGCATTCGGTGAAAAATTCATGGCTTTTTTCGAAAAAATGAGATTCCTACATTAACCAAAGTTCTGAAGGAAGTAAATGATGCTGAAATTTTTTCGAAGAACGTTAGCCGGTCTACCTTATACAGATTACTAAAGGACATGGGGTTCAAATTTGAAAAAAGAAAAAGACAGGCTGTGCTTCTTGAAAGGCAAGATATAATTTTATGGCGCAGAAATTATTTGCGAAAAATTAGAAATTTAAGACAAGAAAATGCGTTAACTTATTATTTGGATGAGACCTGGGTGAATGAAGGACATTCAGAAACTCGAGTGTGGCAAGACACAATTATTAAAAGCAGTTATGAAGCCTCATCTTCCAATTTAACAGTAGGTTTGACTGCGCCTAAAGGCAAAGGAAGGAGGCTTATAATAACTCACATTGGAAGCAAAGAAGGATTTGTTCGGGATGCTGCTGATATTTTTATTGGGAAAAAATCTGGGGACTACCATGAAGAAATGGATGGTAACCCTTTTGAAACATGGTTTGAAACTATTATGCCAAAATTAAAGCTCCAAATCATTATTGTAATGGACAACGCCCCATACCATTCCGTGAAAAAGGAGAAAATTCCTACAAGTTCTTGGAAAAAAAGTGCTATTCAAGAGTGGTTGTCACAAAAGAAAGTTGTATGGAACCAAGACTTGATAAAAAATTGAGCTTCTGCAGAAAGTAAATGAAGTAAAGCATTTATATGACAGTTACAAAATGGAAGAAATAGCAAAAAAATGTGGCCACAAAATTTTAAAATTACCCCCTTATCACTGCGAGCTCAATCCAATTGAGATGATTTGGAGCCAAGTAAAAGGTTATGTTGCGAGAGGACAAATCAACTATTAAAACAGTTTTTTTATGTAAACACTTATTTTGCATACTTAGGAGTGACACGTGGAACAGGGTCCTCGCCTCTCACTCTGGAAACTGTTCTTTAAATATAATATTTAATGCACAGGCAAATGGTTCCACAATTTTAATTTTTGATTTAACATTTTAAATCACACACCTTATTTAAGTAAATCAAATTTCACGTTTTTTTTTGACAGTGTTTTTAAAAAGCTATATATATAAAGGAGAAAAGCGACTCACTCACTCACTCACTGACTAATCACGATATCTCCGGAACTATTCAACCTGCAGACTTGAAATTTGGTAGACATGTTCTTTTCATGGAGTAGAGTTCCGCGAAGAACGGATTTTGTGAAATTCGAACAGCAGGGGGCGTTACAAATAGTTATTTCCATTTTTAAGCTACTCGACGTACAATCTTGAAACTGGGTAAGCAGATTCCTTTCATTGAGTAGATATCAACTACAAAATAAGTTTGGTGAAAGTCGACCCCCAAGGGGTGTTGCGGGATAATTATTTCCATTTTTAAACTATTAGACGCACAGTCTTTAAATTTGATCAATAGATTCTTTTCATACAGTAGAGATCAGATACAAGATGGTTTGGGGGAAACTAATACCCAAGTGGCGTTAAGGGGCGTAATAGATAAATATTTCCGTTTTTAAACTACTTGACCTACCTGCTTGAAAATGGGTGGGCATGTTTCTTTCATGGAGTAAATATCCTCTAAAAAAGGGGTTTTGGCAAAATTGACCCCAAGGGGTGTTGCGGGGGGTTAAGGGGAGATTTAAATAATCATTCCGTTTTTTAAACTATTAGACACGCACTCTTGAAATTTGGTAAGCAGATTCCTCTCATAGGGTAGAGATACGCTACAAAATAAGTTTCGTGAAAATCGACCCCCAAGTGGCGTTGCGGGGCTTAACGAGCGTTATAGATAATTATTTCCATTTTTAAAATACTGGAAATACAGTCTTGAAATAGATAAGCAGAATCCTTTCATGGAGTAGAGATCCGCTATATAATGTGTTCTGTGAAAATGGATCCCAGGTGGCGTTGTGGGGGCTAAAGGGGCGTTATAGATAATTTTTTTTTCATTTTTTAATTTATTAGACGCACAATCTTTTAATTTGTTAAGCAGATTCCTTTCATAGAGTAGAGATTCGCTACAAAATGGCTTTTTTGTGCAAATAGACCCTCAAGTGGCCTTGAGAGTGCTCAAGGATGACGCATAAATAATTATTCCCATTTTTAAACTATGAGACGTACAGTCTTAAAATTTGGTAAGCAGATTCCTTTCGTAGAATAGAGAACCGCTACAAAATGGGTTTCATGAATATCAACCCCCAAGTTTCATTTCGGGGATTAAGGAGCGTAATTGATAAATATTTCCGTTTTTAACTATTTGATCTACCTGGTTGGAAATTGGTAGGCATGTTCCTTTCATGGAATAGAGTTCCTCTAACAAAGAGTAAAACGAAAATTGACCCCAAGGAGGGTTGCGAGGGGTCAAGAGAGTTTTAGAAAAAAATCCTGTTTTTGAGTTGTTAGACCCATATACTTGAAATTTGTTAAGCATGTTTTCTTTTGTTGTTGAATAGGGATCCACTAAGAATGTATTTAAGCAAATCAAGTCTGGGGGGTGCAGGGGGTTACTGGGACGTATTGACAAAAAAATTCCTTTTTTCGAATTACAAGGACTATAATAATGGAAATTGGTTTGCATTTTTCTTTTATTGAATTGAAATCCGCTAATAACGGTTATTTTGGAGAATGACACTCAACGGGATTACGGGGGCTATTGATAACAAAAATTTCGTGTTTGCTCTGTTAGATTTAGACTTGAAATTTACCTTGCACATTTATTTTACGGAGTATAGATTCACCGAAAATTTGTTGTGCAGAAATCGACTTGATTATTGGGTTACATAGCGTAAAAAATCCTTCTACTTCAATTTTAAGATTTTTGAAATTATGAATTAGAGTCTGTCCTCTTTTTATACCAAGAGGCGAGGCATTATATTTTTAATAAAATCGAATTCTTAGTGCTAGATTTCAATAATATATATGTATATATATATATACTGTAAATATATATAGTATATATTTATACATCATGAAATACCCAGCGAAGCGAGTGGGTAACGCGGCTATTTTTATATAAAGGTTAGTTTTCACTTTCAATTCTCTGCCATAAAACGATTCTGCTGAATCAGCTTGGATGTAATTAGAGTGCTTCAAAGAAAGAAAGAGGAAAGAGAGCATTTTTTTTGTTTAGAAAATGGATTGATTGCTGCAAATGCTGAAAGTTCAGTTTGCAAGAAAGCAATGCGTCTGGTTAAAAGAATTCGAGTGGTGGATATATTTGGTAACGCCGAATGATCGGAGCGAGTGCACATCATATAAAAATATCTGTAAGGAAGAAGAGCTGGTTCGAAGAAAGTAAGGCGAGTATGCATGAGATTCTGATGTTGGAAGAATATGTGGGCTCGAAAGTTGTACCGTGACTTTTTTTTTCTTTCGAACATAATGTTTTAAAGAAAACATTTACGGATTGGATGAGTTTTTGCAGAGGTATCTATGGAAATGTGTTGTGAAAGAAATTTACTCTCCCTTAGAACTTTCTTGAGATCAGGTAAGCCTTTTTCTTTAATATTCTAATTTACGATTTCTTTTTGCTTAAAAAAAAACGATTTTTAATTTTTTGCTTTATGATAGCTTTATAAATATTTCTTTTTATATTTCATATTAATATCTCTTCATTTTTGTTTTAAAATTACAATTTTTAAATTCTTGGAACACCTACCGCTAAATTATGTAGCTTGGCGATCGAATCCGGTCGCCCAAAACACTTATCGTTAAATTAAGTTGCTTGGCGACTCCTTTGGTCGCCAAACGAAATTAACTTCATTAGGAGCTGAGCATAAACTTCGAATTAGCGTCAGGTTTGTATTACCTAAGTTTTGAATTAGCGAGTGTCGACTGTATATCCTTTGATTTAAATGTACCAAAATGCGCGAGATAAATAACATTTATTTTCAAGCATTGAAGGTAGTATATTTACCACTTAAAAAATAATTTTTTTTTTATTTATTGTCTGCTTATGTTTGTTCGCGATGTCAGTTCGCTTTGAAGCATATCGTTTGGCTTAAATGTACTTTTAACTACGCGAGATGAATAGCATTAATTGCGAGCATTTCAAATAATGTTTTCAAAAAAGCGGTATTTTTTTAAATATCAATTTGCTCAAGTTTGTTTACAGTATCAATTCGTTTTAAAATATATCGTTTAGTTATATGTGTGCCTAAATGTGCGAGTAGAATAACATTTGCTTTCTTGCAATAAAAACAGTATTTGTGTTCAAAGAAATTGTAATAAATAATGTTATATTTTGCTTCTTCTAAAATTGCCAGATTCGACTGATCAACAATTTTTGCTACAACTTGAATAATTTTTTCCATTTTCAAATTTACGTTCTTAAAAAAAAATGAATGTACAACAGCTTACAGTTGATAGAATTAATATGTATTTTAAAATCGTAAAAATTCTTAGCGATGGAACCTGCTTATTTTCTGCCCTGTCATATTTAATACACGATAACGTATCAATGGCCATTCAAATTAGAAAAGCTATTGTGCGCCACGTATGCAATGAATGGAAAAGGATTAAGTGTTTTACTCAGGGGCCATCTGGAGTTACTTATGGTACTAAACGTTTGTATTATACTGAAATGTCGAAACCTTATACATATGGATCTATTTGTGAAGTTATGGCAGCTGGAGAAATATTTCCTTATAAATTTCAAGTGTATCAAGCAGGGCCGGACCGTGACCTTTGGGGGCCCTGGGCTAATGATACCTGGGAGCCCCCTAAATAATTAAAAAATTTGCCAGTTTCCTAAGAAAAATTTTAAATATACGAAACTCTCTCTTAAGTTTTTTTTTTATTTCAAACAATTTGAATACGTTATAAACAATAATATAATTTACAAAAAAAACTTCTCTAACTTTTATGTTGCAAATTCTTTCATTTCCTCATCACATTTTAAGTCTTTAGTGAGATCAGTATTAATAGAAAGAAGTGATAAATAAGTAATTCTAGTATTTTTCATTGTTGTTCTATATTTCTGTACATGACATTTTAAAAATGCACGCTTCGCTTCACAAACATAATACATTTCATAATAACACTTTCATACACTTTCCCGAAAACAATATCGTAGTACAATAGCAAATTGGTCATTGTGGGACAAATTTGGAGTTGAATCCATCATAATTGAACAGTGCTTTGTGAAAACGTTATTTGAGTTGTAATTGTTTTAATGATTCGCTTGCCCATGATCTCCATTATTTACTAATATATCGTTTTTGATAAGTACGATATTAACGATTTTGTTCGTAGTTCTCGCTCTTCAATATGTTCACGAAAAAATGGGTCGAACTCTGCTAGCAGTTGCAGGGCACCCATAAAATAACCATTAGGATTAAAAACAAAAACTTCCTCGGTACTTCTAAATGCTAAACCTCTTATAGCCAAATACTGTACTGCCGTAATAACACATTTGAGGACATTGTGGTAATTAAACTGTGCATCTTTTCTTAGCTGCTCTTGTAACTGTTTATCTAACGATGACACGACTGAGGAAATTCATTTGGAGACGGGATTTTGTGTAATAGGGGTAGTACTCCTTTAGTGAGTTGAACCGTCACTATAATAGCGCCGAACAGACAAACAGTCCCGAGAAAATAGCCTTCGAAATTCGTACTTAGCTTTTATACAATTAAGTGTTTTTCAGCTCCAGCGATGCAGTGGCATAGGTGGTAGTGTACCTGCATTCCGCGCGGTCTGTCAGGGTTCGAGTCGCGCGATCGACTTGCTTTTTTTTTTTTCCAATTCAGTTAATTATTTTTACTATTAAATAAATTTATTTAAACAAGGCTTATTAAATATTTTTTGTAATTATTTTATATTTTAAAAAACTAAAACAATTACTATAATTATATAAATATTTATATTATATTTTATAAATACATTATAATATTATTTATAAATAATATTTATTATAAAAAATATATTATATTAAATGATATTTTATATAAGTATTTTGTATTTTAAAAAGTAAAATAATTACAAATAATTTTATAATTAGATAAAAATAGTTTTATAATATGTAAAATTGTTTATATTTTTATTACAATTATTTTATAATTATATAGAATATTTGATAAGAAAAATTATTTCATTGTAAAAATAATTAAATGAATTGGGGAAAAAAGCAAGTCTAATACGCGACCATGACCGATCATAAAAAATATAGGTGCGCTATCCCTATGCCACTATATCGATGGAGCTGATTAAAATTTAATTGTTTTCAATGAATTATATAGTATGAATTTCGATTTCTTATTTCTCTCAATTGACTGCCCATTCGAAGCTATTGCATTGAGGGTTAAACTTCCTAAAGCAGTGGTCTTCAAACTGTGCCCCACGGAGCCCTGGGGTTCCACGAGCCATAATAAGAAATCTAGAAGAAATAAAAATGTATGCAAAATGGATTCACGTTCTTTATGAAGTTTATAAGTTACAGGTACCTAAAGCTCATCACCCCCATCATATATATAAATATATATATATATATTTGTGTGTGTGTGTGTGTAATGACTTCTTCTAACTGTTTAACTTTACCTCGTTTAATTATTTTCTAATTCTTTGGCGCAAGACCGTTATAATCTTAATCTTAGTCTAATTGCTCGCGCGCATTTGCATCCAATCACGACTCCTGTTACACAAGAGTCGTACGACCTTCATCGCCAGTTTAAAAACTCGGAGCAGACGGTTACGCTCTCTCTTGCCCTTTGTCTATCTTCATCATGTAACTGGCTGCAGCTAGCGTTTGTGCTTTGTCCACTCACCAACAAATGTGTTTGTCCCTGCTGTTTTCGCTTATGTGCTTTTTTGTGTTGTTAGAAATAGTTTTTGTGTGAATTGTTGCAATGTCCTGTTCAAGAAACTAATAAAAGTTTAAAAATTTCAAATCTTCTCTACTATGCCACGACTACAACATAATGAAGCATTTAATAAGTAAACAAAATTCCTAGCAACTCAGGGCAACTCAACCAGACGGCAGGATTAAAATAACCTGCTGGGATATGCGGGGGGGAAAAAGATGAAATATCGTAAGAATATCGTCGTCGACACTTCAAGTAAAATCCTATTTCCTACTCCTTGCGACAACAATGTGAAAAAATCCAGGCCATAAAAGTTTTCAGCTTAACTAGAATGGGGATTCCCCTTTTTTCTACTGCATAGTATGGGAAAACTCCTGTGGCTCCTGCGTTAAGAAAAAAATGAATTTATTTTTCGCTAAATAGTTTTGTGTTCTTCAAATTGTGGTGCGCGTTCAACATGAAAAGAAGTCATCAAATTGAAAAATGGCGCGATTTCTGCAAGTAAAATGTCAATGAATCATCGTTAGTAGATATGCTTTTCCATTTTACTTATTCAAGTGTCTTAAAAATTAAAATAATTTATATTGCATATTTTATACTGATAAATTTTTCTACAAATTGATTTCCATGAATAGTTATTTGACATTTTTTTAATAGTATTGCAATACTTGTTTTAATTGTGGTAAAAAATATATATTGAAATAAGAAATATAAGTTTTTTCATGTTTGATATTTGAATATTGATTATTAGTAACTGCAAATATTTTTATTTGTGTTGATATTTCAATTTAATATTTTGGTATTTTTATTTTGTACTTCAAAATTTTTAAGAATTATTTAAAAGTTTTAATTTCTATATGATTCACAGATCTGGATTAGAAATGGCAAATGATGATCAAACCAATTTGGCTGTAAATAGTGCTACTAATCAAATTCCCAGTGAGCCCTACATTATAGCTTTTGACTCCGAAAATGGAATGAGAAAAGAAGCTTTGTACGAGAGTATTTTAATAATGCATGCAAAATTAGCAATAAGGATAATGATTTGGAAAATTCTTAATATCTCAAAATACTTTAAAGGTTCTGCTCTAACCCATTATATTAATTCTTGTCTTAATATTTCTAATTTTTATGATCTCTGTAATATCCTTGTTGAAAATTTCTTAAAACCTAACATAGTAAATTTATCAGATTTCTCTCAACACCAGCTAATAAATAATTTAGAGCAATATTTTCACCAGAAACTAAATTGTGGTAGACAATTAGGTCTATCTCCCCAACTCATTTTGGAAGGACTCACTGGACTGCCTACCATATTAAACAATTAATGACCATTAACCCTCCCACCTCACCTACAGAATGGCTCATGGTAGCTACCAGCCTAAAGAAAACACAAGCAACTAAACCAGAACCAAATAATTATAGGTTGTCTGAAATGAATAGAGTCTGAAAGCATTTTGTCTTCAAAATGCTTTCAGACCTCAAAATATTCTTTTAGACCCAATTTTCAAATTTTTAACAGAACGTGTCCCCAACATCTCCTAAATCATCAGGCTCACAATTTTGTCAATCGAGGATTTAGACCCAACCACCACACACATTTTCAAAATGGAATTCCACCAACACTATGCAGTTTTGTACTCGTCAAGGCATTCTCAATGCTTACCATTGGAAGCAGCAATGTCCTTTTAATCAAACCGAATTAAGACAAACCACATTTACTTGTGACTCATCTTTGGCTACTAACACTGCTTCTCAGTGCACGGGGAACCCTGTTAGTACACAACAAATCCCAAACCAGAGATAACACTCTACTGAGGACCCTGGTCCAGAATATTGACAATTACAAGTGTCCGGACACGTCTCATCATTGTAAAGCCTAGTTAACTTGGACAATCTACCTTTTACATGTAAAAATAATGTAAATATTGTAATTGACACTGGATCCACTTTATCTTTAATTTCTGCAGATATTGTAAATAAACTAACAACACAAAGAACTAGGCCTCTTCATTTTAACCAAGCCCATGGCAATTTTCAGTTAAACCAAGTATGCAAAACTTTTCTAAGAATTGGACAAATTGAGCAAATGTAAATCTGTACGTTATTAATAGTAGTCTACCTTATATTATCCTAGGACTACCAGAGTGTAGCCAATACAAATTTATGATTGATTGTGAATATAACCAATTGTTACAAAATGGACAAATTATTGTACATAATTCTAGCAAAATCAACAAACAAATGTCTTTACACATACTGGAAAATGTAAACAAACCTATAAATCTAATCAGAAAGAGTTAGTCAATACCTCGGAGGAAATTTTCTCACCTCTGATTGTTAAAGGACTATCTCCTAACCTGGTGCAACTTATTTCAGAATACTCCCATGTTTTTTCAAAAAATAAATATGATGTTGGTAAAATAAGAATGGAACTCCCTAGAATTAATTTAACCTCAGATCTCCCAATTTCTCAGAGAGCATACAGAACACCCGCTACTTCAGAAGCTGAGATTAATAAGCAAATTCAAAATTTACTGGATGCAGGTTTAATTAAGGAATCAAGTAGTTGTTATTCTTCCCCTGTTACTTTGGCTTATAAAAGAGATGGAAAACAAAAAAACAAGACTCTGCATTGACTACAGAAAACTGAATGCAATTTGTAAAACGGATGCCTCGAATACATTTCATGCTAGATAAATTAAATAATGCTAATTTTTTTTCTACTCTTGACCTTGCAAGTGGTTACTGGCACATTCCTCTCCATGATAAAGAAAAATTAGCTTTATCACAACTGAAAGTTTATATGAATTTCAAGTTCTCCCTTTTGGTTTTCGAAATGACCCTGCAATTTTTAATCGCAATATTCGTAAAATTATAACTAAACATAAATGTTCAAATTTTGCTTACTTATTAAATGCTTCATTATGTTGCAGTCGTGGCATAGTAGAGAAGACTTGAAATTTTTAAACTTTTATTAGTTTTCTTGAACAGCACATTGCAACAATTCACACAAAAACTATTTCTACCAACACAAAAAAGCACATAAGCGAAAACAGCAGGGACAAACACATTTGTTGGTGAGGGGACAAAGCACAAACGCTAGCTGCAGCCAGTTACATGATGAAGACAGACAAAAGGCAAGAGAAAGCGTAACCGTCTGCTCCGAGTTTTTAAACTGGCGTTGAAGGTCATACGACTCTTGTGTAGCAGGAGTCGTGATTGGATGCAAATGCGCGCGAGCAATTAGACTAAGATTAATATTATAAGGGTCTTGTGCCAAAGAATTAGGAAATAATTTAATGGGTAAAGTTAAAGAGTTAGAAGAAGTCATCTATATATATAAAGGAGAAAAGCGACTCACTGACTGACTGACTGACTGACTGACTAATCACGATATCTCCGGAACTATTCAACCTACATACTTGAAATTTGGTAGACATGTTCCTTTTATAGAGTAGACATCAGCTAAGAACGGATTTTCCGAAATTCGAAACGCAAGGGCGTTAAGGGGGTTAAGGGGCGTTATAAAATAATTGCTTCCATGTTTAAACTACTTGATGTACAATCTTGAAATTGGGTAAGCAGATTCCTTTCAGAGAGTAGAGATCCGCTACAAAATGGGTTTCGTGAAAATTGCCCCCAAGTGGCGTTGCGGGACTTAAGGGGCGTTATAGATAATTATTTCCATTTTTAAACTATTAGACGCACAGTCTTTATATTTGATAAATAGATTTATTTAATAGAGTCAGCTATAAGAAGGTTTTGTGAAACCAGACACTAAGTGGCGTTGCGGGGTATAAGTGGCGTAATAGATAAATATTTTCGTTTTTAAACTACTTGACCTAGCTGCTTGAAAATTGGTAGAAATGTTTCTTTCATGGAGTAAATATCCGCTATAAAACGGGTTTGGAGAAAATTGACCCCCAAGGGTGTTGTTAAGGGCAGGGAAAATTGACCCCCAAGGGTGTTGTTAAATAATTATTTCTATTTTTAAACCATTAGACTCACAGTCTTGAAATTTGGTAAGCAGATTCCTCTCATAGGATAGAAATACACTACAAAATTTGTTTTGTGAAAATCGACCCTAGGTATCGTTGCGGGGTTCAAAAAGCGTTATCGATAATTTTTTTGCATTTTTAATTAATTGCACGCACAGTCTTCAAATTTTGCTAAGCAGATTCCTTTCATAGAGTGCAATTCCCCTACAAAATGGGTTTTGTGAAAACAGACCCAGAAGTGGCGTTGCGGGGGCTCAAGTGGCGTTATAGACAATTATCCCCATTTTTAAACTGTTAGACGTACAGTCTTGAAATTTGATAAGCAGTTCCTTTCGTAAAGTAGAGAACCGCTACAAAATGGGTTTTGCGAATATCAACTACCAAGTTTATTTTCGGGAGATTAAGAGGCGTAATCGATAAATATTTCCATTTTTAAACTATTTGATCATCCTGCTTGAAAATTGGTAGGCATGTTCCTTTCATGGAATAGAGTTCCTCTAACAAAGAGTAAACCGAAAATTGACCCTAAGGATGTTTGCGAGGGGTCAAGAGGAGTTACAGAAAAAAATTAATGTTTTTAATTGTTAGAACCATATACTTGAAATTTGTTAAGCATGTTTCTTTTGTTGAATAGAGATCCACTAAGAATGTATTTTAAGCAAATCAAGTTCTTAGGGGGGGTGCAGGGGTTACTGGGACGTATTGACAAAAAAAATACTTTTTTCGAGCTACAAGGACTATAATAATGAAATTTGGTTTGCATTTTTCTTTTGTTGAATTGAAATCCTCTAACAGCGGTTATTTTGGAAAACGGCTCTCAACGGGATTACGGGGATATTTATAGTAAAACTTTTGCTTTCTGTTAGATTTAGACTTGAAATTTGGCTTGCATGTTCAATTTACGGAGTAGAGATTCCCGAAAATTGGTTTTGCGGGAATCCACTTGGTTTTTGGGTTACGAAATAGCAAATATCATTATATACTTCAATTTTAGAGATTTTTAGAAAATACAAATTAGATGAGTTCTGCCCTTTTTTTTGCGACAGTTAAAGGTATAAGTATATTTTTCAATACAATCGAATTCTTAATGCTAGGACTTAGATATCAATAATTTATACATATATATAAGCAGTAAAAATTTATAAAACATCATGAAATACCCAGCGAAGCGGGCGGGTAACAGCTAGTTACATATATGTACTTTCAACTGAATTGTGAATATTCTATTGTTTACTATCTTGGCGTTCCACGAGATAATTTTATACTTGTTATTTAGCACAATGTCTTGCAAACTAAATAGTTTTCTAATGGAAAATACACTTTTTTAAATTTGGGGAATACAACACTTATAATGAAGGAAAACAAACAACGTGTTAACAGAGTTGATGTTAAAACCTAAATTTAAGCAAGAACAGCTTCTAAAATTTAGGTTTCAAATTCTATCTCATGCAAAATACACGGGATTTCTCACACAACTATAAACATTTTTTGTACTATTCAGAAGATTGTGTTTAAGTGTGAAATATATTTCTCACGTAAGTGGCTACAAAAACAAAGTATAAAAGCAAACTCAACTCAAAATAAGTAATGCGATTGCACTTAATCTCAACAGACCTAGACTTCGGCCTTGTGAAAAAAAGGAAGCACATATCCCAGTTTCTAAATATAATGCATGGATAGGTGACACTTGTGAATCATATATTAATATTATTAATAAGTAAATTATATTAACAAAATTAGATTAGAATTTTTTCAATAATAAATACAAATACTTTTTTTAAGTACTTTTACATGAAGTGTCTGTAACATGTTGACCTACTTTAAATATTACTTTGAGACATATTCCTCGGCGTATGTGTTTGGAATTGGGTTCCACGAAAACACTTTCTGGTTCAAGTTGTTCCACGAAAGCACTTTCAATTTCTAGGGGCTACACGAAAGCAGCTTCAAGTTCTAGGGGTTCCGTGAGTTGAAAAAAGTTTAAAGACCACTGTCCTAAAGGAGAACTACTAATACACAAAGGCTCGTCCCCAAATGAATTTCCTTAGTCATGCCCTCCCCTTGTAAAACAGATTTATTTTATTTTCGTGTCAACCAAACTAACACTGAATTTTTATGTTCAATAGAATTTTCCTGATTTTCTAAACAACTTGTTAAGTGTTTCCTATCAGAGAAGTCGGTTGTGTATTGAGAATTTGTTTTAGAAAAAAGTTTGCAAGTCAAACAAAAAAACACTATCAATACTAGTTGTATAACATAGCCAAGATCTTTCCAGCACTCGGCCATTTTAAAGCTTTTTAATGAAATAATTATTCGAAAATGATCTCTTTTGTCCTTTGTATTCTCTTACCGAAACAGAATATATATTGTTTTGATTTTTTTCTTGAAACTAACTCATTTCCATGGGAAATAACACAATCAATAAAATTATTACTTAGCGATTTAGGCACGAATCCACGTCAACGTATTACTCAAACCCAACATTGCCTAAACACTTTCAGTTGGGGCATTACTGACATTCTCTGGCTGAACAATATCTTTTCAAAAGGCTGCTAGTCATCGAGATACTGCATATTTTTCTCAGTAATATTTGCTTGTTGTATTTCTTCGTTTTCTTTGACTAAGTTCCTTTCCCTTTCACTTCAATGGCGTAACGTAAACCCCTGCAATCCCGCATTGCGGGGGCCCCCAAAGTTTTAGGGGGCCCAAAGCTTATGTTATACTATGGTTTTTCAATCCTTTGTAAGATCCGTTTTGGGGCCCAAAACCTGATTGCACCTATTACGCAAAAATAAATGTCTACAGAAAAAGTGCCACTACGTTTGTATAAGTGCTCGATGAGCCTCTGTCTATTCATTATTAATTTCCGCGTATTCGGTGGTAAGGCGGAAGAACTAAAGTAAATTGTGCTCTTGTTCTCGAAAATAAAAATAAATTTGGTATGGTATTTCGGGTATTTTTTTAAATGTATTTTTTACTGGTTTATTATTTTATTACTATTTTGATTGTAAGCATCTTTTTCTGTTTGTTCTCTTCAACGGGGATCGGGGGCCCCTAGAACTCGGGGGCCAATGGGCCGCAGCCCATTAAGCCCATACGTAGATCCGGCCCTGGTATCAAGATGGTTCTTTGATTGCTGTCTTTGGAGATGCTTTACAAGGAACACGAAAACTTTGGTTTACGGGGAATTTTAATGGAAGGCCACTTTGATGCATTAGTTCCCTCAGATGGAGCAATAATTAATAGTATTCAATTAAGCCAATTTAATGAGCCTCCATTATTAGCCTCCACTGAACAAATAGGATGTGAAAAATATTTTTCCTGTCAGCATGGATACAACTGTAAGTCTGATGTATGTAAACCAGATGAGTCTACTCCTTCTATTCAATCAAAAAAGGAACAAAACGTAGGAAAAGATTTACAAGCCCAATCCGATATAAGCAAGTGAGAAAGGCTGTTCGGAAATTTACTCAAAGCCACCCAGAAGTTTATAGAGATGCGGTAAGAAAATATACTCAAAGGCATCCCGAAGTCAATAGAAAAACAGTTAAAAAATATGTATCTAAAATCCCCATGTTGCTCGAACCAAAAGTAATAAATACAAAGAAAAAATATCTGAAATTAGATTATTGCCTTGGCCTCTAAGCCTTTATCTGCTTTTAAATATAAACCTAATGTTGATTATTCAATGGATGAAATCGTAAATCTTGGGCCTCGGTTACCTTGCTCTTGGTGCCGTGCTCTGAAATGGAAGGATGAGACTCAAGGAATGTGCTGCAGTGGAGGTAAAGTTCAGCTCCCTAATCTGGAACCATATCCTGAACCTTCACACAGCCTCCTTACCCATCAAGATCCATTATCAGAGCATTTTCTTTCAACTATTCGTAAGTATAATTGATGCTTTCAAATGACATCTTTTCGGAGCTAAAGAAATAAAGGAGGGCAACTTTATGCCAACTTTTAAAGTGCAAGGGCAGGTTTATCGTAGAATAGGCAGCTTAATGGCCGGAGATCATCAAAAACCTTCATTTTTCCAAGTAAATTTTATGGGAGACGATCACCGTGAAAAAGACATCCGCTGTGGAATTTATCCTGGAATCAAACCAGAATTGATAAGTCAACTTCAAAAGTCACTGCATGAGCATAACAAGTACATAATGGATTTTAAGGCTGCTATTGATTCAGTACCTAAAGACCAGAAAGAGTTTAAAGTAGTTATTAACGCTGAAAGAAAGCCTTTTGGGGACATCAAGGGCGTTTTAATGCTCCTCAGACAAAAGAAGTGGCCGTTGTCATCATTCGACAAGAGTTTGAAAAACGAGATATCGTTCTGAATTGTAGAGACGGTACATTAATGCGAATCAATGAGACACATCGTGCCTATGAAGCATTGCAGTACCCTCTGATGTTCTTCCGTGGAGAAGATGGCTACCAAATCAATATACCTAAACGTCATGAAATGACTAAAATCCCTCTCAGTAAGACAGTGTCTGCTTCTGAATTTTACAGCTACAGAATTATGGAGCGTGATGGTGAAGTATGTCATCTGTTGTTGTTTCGCAATCTGTTAAATCAATTTTTAATTGACATGTTTGCAAAAATTGAGAGTGAAAGACTCAACTGGATTCGTCACAACCCAAAAAAAAAACTGAGAAGTGAAGAATACGTTCACCTTAAGGATGCGATAACGGTAACTGACTGACAATTATCATAATTAGGTAAAATGGTTGTGTTGCCTTCTTTCACTGGTGGATCTCGCTATATGCACGAACGAACTCAAGATGCTATGACCTATGTGCGACATTTTGGACGGCCCGATTTGTTTATTACACTTACGTGCAGCCCTAAATGGCCAGAAATAGTTGATCTTTTGAATCAAGGTCAGAAATCACATGATAGACATGACATAATAGCAAGGGTTTTTCGTGAGAAGGTAAAACATATGATGAAGCTTCTAAAGAAAGGTTGCATTTTGGAAATGTAAGGTGTCACATGTACACTGTAGAATGGCGGAAACGTGGCTTCCCTCACGTTCATATTCTTCTGTGGTTAGAAGATAAGACCAGAGTCTGTTGACGAAGTTATTTGTGCTGAATTACTCAACTCTAACATTGACGCTGCTTTCTATGAAATCATAAGAACAACTATGATTCGTGGCCCACGTGGACACATCAACAAATGTTCACCCTGTATGTTGAATGGTACCTACACAAAAAAATATCCAAGGTGTTTCCGGAAGGAAACAAACAGGAGAAGATGGATATCCCCAGTATCGTAGAAGATCTCCGGAAGATGGCGGAATAGTAACACAAAAAAAAATAATGTTGACAATCGGTGGGTTGTATCATACAACCCCGTTCTGTCTCGCACCTTTAATGCTCATATCAATGTTGAATTTTGCAATTCTGTAAAATCAATAAAGTATATTTGCAAATATGTAAATAAGGGAACAGACCAAGCGACATTCGGTGTTGAAGATCTCGATGAGGTTACAAGATACGAGTCGGGTCGATACATCAGTAGCTCTGAAGCAGTCTGGCGGATTTTATGCTTTCCTATTCATGAGAGGTTTCTTCCTGTTATGCACCTTTCTGTACATTTAGAAAATGGACAAAGAGTTTATTTTACCGAAGACAATGCCATCCACAAAATCATCATTCCTCAAAAAACTACACTGAAGGCCTTTTTTGAACCCTGCCGAGTTGATAATTTTGTAAAACCTCTTGTATTGCGAAGTTCCAGCACACTATGTATGGAAAAATAACAAATTTTATAGAAGGAAAAAAGGAAAGGCTATTTCAGGTTATCTGGAAATCAAGAAAGATCAGGTTTTGGGAAGAGTGTATGCTGTACATCCTGGCAATGCTGAGTGCTATTACTTACGCCTACTCTTACATAAGATCCGTGGGCCAACATCATTTACTGCATTAAAAATTGTAGCAGGAGTAGTCCAGCCCTCATTCCAAGCCGCTTGCAGAGCTCTTGGCTTGCTGGAAGATGATACTCATTGGAATAGCACATTAGAAGAAGCTTCGATATCTGAATCTCCTAATAAAATCCGTGAGCTGTTTGCCATAATATTAGTTTTCTGTCAAGTTGGAGATCCAATAAAATTGTGGGAGAAACACCGAGATAGTTTAGCAGAAGATGTCAAAAAACAATTCGAAGCAGAGCAAGTAAATATCGATTTATATCTTGATATTATTTATAATCAATGTCTCGTTCTTCTTGAAGATATTGTCATATCTATGTCGGGTAAAGCACTCTTACAGTTCTGATTTTTATCACCATCACGAGAGGCAGGATTTGCAATTAGTAACCATCACTATGAGAAGAAACTAGTTACGACACCGTTTATCTTAGCAAAATCGTTGCAGAAAATGTTCCAAAATTAAAACAAGAACAGAAAGAAATATATGACAAAATATTAAATAGTATTACTTCCAACTCAGGTCAGTTATATTTCCTTGATTCACCTGGTGGAACAGGAAAAAACCTTTTTAATTAATTTGTTTCTTACCAAAATCAGGTGTGAAAAAAGTACAGCTATAGCCGTTGCTTCTTCAGGAATAGCTGCTACTTTAATTGATGGAGGAAAAACAGCTCATTGCATTCAAATTACCACTCAACTTACATCATTCTGAAACTGTTAATTGCAATATTTCTAAACAAAGTGATATGGCACATATTCTCAGAGAAGCAAAACTTATTATATGGGATGAGTGTACTATGGCTCACAAAAAAGGTATTGAAGCTCTAAACAGGACGCTCCAGGACATACGAGGCTGTAACCAAATCATGGGAGGACTAACTGTTTTATTGTCCGGGCCCTTTAGACAGACCTTACCTGTTGTGTTACGTGAGACACGAGCAGATATCGTCAAGGCCTGTCTTAAAACATCCTTTTTATGGCCTCATATCAACGTGCTATCTTTGAAAATTAATATGCGTATTCATCTGCAACATGATTTGAGAGCTGAAATGTTTTCAAAACTACTCATTGATATAGGAGACGGAAAGATTAAGGAAGTAGAAGGAAGAATAAATATTCCGGAAAGCCTTGGTAATATTGTTGGAGATTTGATAACCTTGACTGAGAGAATATATCTAAATATCCATCAGGTTGGAGTAGATTGCTCAACATGGTTGAAAGAAAGAGCTATTCTCACTCCAACAAATGACTCAGCTAACAACATCAACAACTTTCTGTTAAACAAACTGACCGCTAAACATGCAAAGTATTAATCTGTGGATTCAGTAATGAGGCAGAAGAAGCTGTCCATTATCCGGTGGAGTTTTTGAATACTCTTAATCCACCTGGAATACCACCTCATGTTCTCTACCTCAA
Organism: Trichonephila clavata; assembly: GCA_019973975.1. Lineage (NCBI taxonomy): Eukaryota > Metazoa > Arthropoda > Arachnida > Araneae > Nephilidae > Trichonephila > Trichonephila clavata. The sequence continues at coordinate 39,520 of BMAO01028157.1, forward strand.
AATTGGAGCACCAATAATGCTACTGCGTAATTTGAATCCCCCCCCAATTGTGCAATGGCACCAAGCTTCAGGTGAAAAATTTGCACAAAAACGTTATCTAGGCTACGATACTAACAGGAAAATACGAAGGAGAGATCGTATTTATCCAAGAATTCCTCTGATACCATCGGACTACCATTTCGAATTCAAACGTATCCAATATCCTGTTACAGTTTGCTATGCCATGACTATCAATAAAGCGCAGGGACAAACTTTGAAAATGGCCGGCATAGATCTAAGAAATGACTGTTTTTCGCATGGTCAGTTTTACGTGGCATGTTCAAGAGTCAGTTCCCCTGACAATTTGATCATCCTTCAAGCAGAAAAAAAAACGAAAACATTGTTTACAATGAAGTATTATGTAAATAATTGTGTTTAAGTCTGATTGTGAGTGTGTTTTTAACACTTTGTGTATTCAATAAACAAATTGATTTAATCCTAAAATATATTCCAAATTAATTAATTTTTCTATTTAACTTTTTTTTTTATTTTGAAGATTAAATTAGTTCTTAAATAAGATAATGTATTAATTATAAACTAAACATTTATCGAATATTTTGTGTTACGGTATTATAAAATTTCTATTAATGCATTAAACTTTTAGTTGATTTTTAATGCTTTTACTCATTTAGAAGTAAATATTCATAGTGTGAAAAATTTAATAATTCATTTTTCAAACACAAGAGAAGTTTTCCAAATTTTAAGTATTTTTTTTGAAAATATTCCTTTTTTTTTTATCCCTTTTTATTTTTGCTGAAATCGTCTCACACAGCAGCGTAAATGATAATGTTTATTAATTTGATTTAGATTTTTTTTATATTGACTGATAAATGACCTAGGGAAATACCGTATAATTCAGTTTTAATTATTTAAATGATTTCGCTCTATTCTATTTACTGAATTGTTATTTCCTTGACGTTTACTTTGCAATTCACTTAAAATGAACTAATCAGAAGTTTCTTTATCCTTCGTTATCTATAGTTTTATTTTTCAATTTACCCGTACGAAGAACGGGTATACCAGCTAGTATACATTATATAAAGAGCTCTTTATCTTTTCCCCCGAAGTATCTTAATGTAAATTTTTTCTTGTGTTATGCTTTCATTTTGATTCTAAGCGCTTCTTACATGAAGTGTTAAATATACATATATGTATAATTTGATATAGGAATACCTGATAAAAGAGCATTGTCCCTTTAAAAACTTTTAATGGAACTTTTTTACAATAAAATATAGGACCATTTGACATATCGACCAAAAATCGCAGTTTTTCGGTGAGTACAACCAAAAATAACATTTGGCAGTTGAATCTATTCGAATTGTGATCTTAATAAGGCTGAGTCAAGTACGGAATGGGGTCTCCATTGTGGTCAAGGCCCGGGCCCAGTTGGCCCATGCTTTAAGACGTCCCTGCCTTCCCCGGGATTCGAGCCCAGCCCCAACGGCACCGCAGTCAGGGTCAGTACCACTATATGATGAGCGGCTGACATACAGTTTGAAATTCCCTTTTGTAGAATGTGTACGGAAATAATATCTGACCATCAACATCATCCGGACTATGTTATTAAGGCAGAGTCGGGAACAGAACGAGGCACCCAAGGTGGTGAGGCCCGGTCCATTCCTTAAGACGTCCCTGCACAAAAAAGGAGTACTTTCTAAAATCCGAGAGCTTTTTAGAGGAACTTTAATTAATTGTTGCCCTTTCTGATGCACTTTACATTCAGAGCGATAACATTCGTCTAGATATGAGGAGGAAGTAGGAATATCAAAAGAGAGAGAGAGAGTGAGTGAGTGAGTGATTTTGGGTTTATTGGCGCAAGAGCCGATTTCGGCTATACTGCGCCAAACATTTGTTTTAATATCTGTGGTCTAGACGGGAAGAGAAATAAAGAATGAATTGAATGACAAGAAAGAGGGTCGAAAATAGAGAAGGATCACTACGGTACCCCGGTTCGCGAAGCCCGTGTTTACCAAAGACAGTAAACCCCGTGGGAAAGGAAAAGATCACTAGGGCACCTCGGGATTGTGACACCCGTACTCACCTAAAGAAGGAGAGCCCCGAGGGGGAGAGAGAGAGAGTAGCATAATTCTTTCGATTTTAAAATGACCGATAGAGGGAGCCATGGATGTAACAATGATACCGTTAGACGGTTCATCAGATCAGATGGATACAATAACTGAATCGTTATTCCTCGTTATCAATGGCGTAGTTAGTCTTAAGGTATCCGACTGGTTGCTAAAACTGCTTTTTTTTTAAAGGAGATGTGTTTTTTTTATGTGTAACATCTTTACTCTCGGTTGTTGGATATTTGTTGGAGGGATTTCGTGAAAAGGGACGGAAATGCGTAACAGGAAGTCGGGGAATCGCGCGCTGTTTGATTTGACCAATTCAGCGCCTTGGGTGTGTCTCTTCGCTAGCCTCGTCTCAGGGTCCAACTCTACTAGCAATTAAGACGCCCGCCTACCGCACACACCAGCAAGTCTTATTAGACTTCATCCAGAATAAACTTGTGATTATTACGCACAAATATGTAAGTCTCAGGGCTCGTTGTGTTTGAAATCTCAGGATATATTTATATATGTGTAAACTATATTTAAAAAAATAATGATATTTTCTGGTAAGCATCTGACAAAGCTCATCATTCTTAAAAAAATAGTAAGTAATATGGAATTATTTGAATAAATATTTAAGTGCTTATCATTTCATACTTTGAGGTTAATTCCTGTCGCTGTCAATAAAATATTTTTAATTGTGATTAAAAAAGATTTCTCGATTAAAAAAAAAACTAATTAAGTAAACGGGTATTTTCGATTTTCTCTAATATTTCTAATTTTAAGCATACGCTTGACGGTGTCTCTTCGCTACCCTCGTCTGGGGGTCCAACTGTAGTAGCAATTAAGACGCCCGCCTACCGCACATACCAGCAAGTCTTGTCATTTTGATGGTCGCATACATTTCTCCGAATCAGTTAAAAAAATTAAAGATTTCCTGCATTTTGTACTTTTACCGTATACCGAAGGTGGTTCTGCTCTTTTTTTTAAAAAATAAACTATCACTCGCTTCCCATGATTTTGAGTGGTGATTTTAACGTTAACTTCAGTTTGCCAGAAGCTGAGCCGCTCATAGCTTTTCTGAAAGGAACTCAAGCACGAAATGAACACTAATCGAAATGTTTCGACAACTAACAGTGGTACTGTTATTGACGCCGGTTTTCAACGATCTTTAAATTCTTTGAAATTACAAGTATATGTGTCATACTTTAGTTTTCATAAATCTATTATCTCCGCTCTTCCCCAAATTGAACAATAATAAATATTTTTGATAAAAAACTGCATTACTCCTTGTGTTAATGAAATAAAATTTTCATTAAAGATATAATTATTCAATAGAAAATTATTTCCAGTCATAACCGATTCATTTCTTTCAGGATTAAAGTCACTATTGCGTATTTACCATGATAAAAAGTCAGATGTTACACATCATATGCGACTACTGTAAGACTCGTTTCTTTTCTTCTTTTTCTTTTTTTTTAGATTTGTTTAGTGCATTTTAAGAAAAGATGTGCTAAAATTAAGAAGAAAAAAGAAATTATTATTACTAAAATGGGAAAAAATAGGTAAAAATTGACAAAAATAGCCTAAACGCGGCCCATTCTGCACCGAAGGTTTATGGTCAAATTTTCAATTTTTTCAATCTAATGTGTTACTATATTATTCAATTTTGAAATGACCTTCAGGATAAAAGATATTTTCTTTTTTACAAAAACTACGGCACTTTATCTGGGTCACTACATAAAAATACTTAAAAAGACAGTGATTATATTCACATAAGGGACTGTAAATTTTGTAATAAAACAATGATTGATACATCTGAAGGATAAAACAATTCTACTATTGTACAGAACTTACAGAAAAAATTTCACAGTTAATTATGTTCAAAACTTTTTTGGCAATCGCTGACCCCGTTTGATTATTTTCAAAAAATCACATTTCGAGTAAAACGCGTTTCAAAGTAGGACATCTTGCTTAACGTAATGGCATCTGCTTTTACTAAAACACTTGTAGTTTTTGTTCTGGTAAACGAAAAATGGTAAGGTTGGTATTTTTATAAAGCTAATAAGATGGCCCATAAAATAAAATCATAAAAAGAATTTGTCAATTTTTGGCAAAATTCACAGTTTTAGGGTAGTCGGATACCTTAAGTGGGCCGCGTATCAAAATTTCTTGCACAAACATTTTAGAGGCCCTTTAATATATTAACAAATTTTGTCACATGTGTTGGGGCTCCTGTAGTTGGGAGCCTTGTATCATTAATACGGCGGTAGCTATGCCCCTGCTCTTTATTAAGAAATTCTATATATTTGCTAAAACTAAGGTGAATTTAAATTGGTCTTCTTTTAAAATGCTGTTTTAGTAGTTGTTGAATGAAAACTTCATGAATTAGTATGGAGAGAAATTTCAAAGGAATGAACTAAAAGCTTTTTATTAAAACAGGGTGAATCGATTATAGTTTATGTGTATGCTTTTTAGCCTTTAGTACGGGTAATTCAGTTGTTACAGAACACATTATGAATCAAGATAAACACATAAATATTCTAAATATAAACTTGGAGATATATGCTTAGCTTACTGGGTTTTCAATGAAAGAACTACAGAAAATGTTTTACTTTTCAATACTGCGGAAGAAAATTGATCTGATTACAAGAAGAAAAAAAATTTCCCTTCAAAGGATGCTCAGATAAATGCTAAATGTCTCGTTATTGGATTCTTTCCTATTTATGTTTAATATGAATTTAAAATGTGTGAATACTTTTATGAATAATTGTTTTCGCTTGTTGAATAAAGGGTTTTATTAATTTTTCTTTAAAAAAGAGAGTTTTCGTATTGCTTTATAATGATAAAAATTATAAATTAGGTTTTTTTATGTATCACTAAAAATATTGAAGCCATTTTTAAATTTATATCAGATTTTTTTTTCAGTTGAATGTGAAAAACGCAAGTGTTCTGAAATTAAATATGATTTCACGACATAAACATTACTTTCATTTATTACCGATAGATGGTGCAATCTCAGTATCACAGAAATAATTTTTCATTAAGATTTCATTTCTCCTATAATCATTATTAGAATTCTGCTCCATTAAAAATATCATATTACATTAACTTTTTTTTTGTGTGAAATCCCCTCGCTCTTTTAAAATGTGTTATCGGTTTAATTTCTTTGTAAGAAACCATATAAGAACTAAAACGTACTTCTTAAAATAAATATATATACTAGCCGTTACCAACCTGCTTCACACTGGGCATTTCATGACGTTGTATGGATACATATTGTTTTATAAATATAAAATATTGATATCTAAGTCCTATCACATTTAACGTTCGATTATATTGAAAAACATTCTTGTAACTCTCGCCTCTTTAAAAATACGGAAAGGACTGGAATTTCTCAAATAGAAATAGAATTAATTACCTTTTACGCCCCACAACCCCCTCTCCCAAAATGGATTTCCACAAAACCCACTCTTAGTAGATCTTTACTCAACAAAACAAACATGTTTGCCAAATTTTAAGTCTAAGTCTAACAATTCAAAAACAAATTTTTTTTATAAATATGCCGCTTAACTACCCTCTGTAGTCGATCTCC
>BMAO01028158.1:0-19764 GCA_019973975.1 Trichonephila clavata
ACCATCTGGTAGCGGTAAAAGTCAGTTCGTTAAAAAATTAATTGAAAATAAAATGATTAAACCTTTTCCTAAAAAAATAGTTTGGTGTTATGGGGTTTATCAAAAGTTATATGAAGAAATGTCGAATATTTCCTTTCATGAAGGTATTCCATCTAATGTGCACCAGTATTCGGATGCGTTAATTGTTATAGATGATCTTATGGGCGAGTTAGGGAATGATCCCCAATTAACAAAATTATTTGTAAAATATTCACATCACAGAAATTTGAGTATAATTTTTGTGGTACAGAATATTTTTCATAAAGGGAAAGAAATTAGAGAAATTTCCTTAAACGCTCATTATCTTGTATTATTTAAGAATCGAAGAGATCAATCCCAAATTACACATTTAGGGCGCCAATTATATCCTCGTAAAGTGAAATTTTTTCAAGAATGTTACACAGATACCACATCAAAGCCGTACGGATACTTACTTATTGATTTAAAACCTGAAACTGATGAATCCTTGCGTGTGCGCACAGGTATGTTTCCTGGAGATGTTTTTTATGTATATCAACCTCGATAACCCATTACTTTGAAACAAATAAATAGATTCAAATTGTTAGATGAATATTCATTAGTTCGCAAGATGCCAGTGTGTTCTGAACAAACTTTAGAGCTCTTAAAATTAATTTCTAAAACAAAAAACTCAAAATCTATTTTGAAAAAGTGTTCAAAGAAAGAAATAAAAACTTTGTGTGAGTGCGTGCTGAATGTTTTATGTGGTAACATATCGTTGACTAAAATTAAAAAAATCGCTTATCTCCCTATAAAGAAAGCTTAAGAAAGCTTTCTAACAAAAAAACACCTCTTTACGAGAAAAAGAAAATTTTAATTCAAAAAGGAGAAGGATTCCTATCTATTTTATTACCAGCAGCTATTTCCGTTATCAGCTCTTTAATTCAAAATGGAATTTAGCAAAAAATTTGTACTGGTACCCGAAGAAAGAGCTCAAGTAGCGGAACACTTATCGGAACTTGATCAACGTATGAAAAACATTCTCCATAATAAGGATTTAACTGAAGAAGAAAAAGCAATACTCTATCTACAAGTTTTACAAAAATATACACATTTTTCTGTTGAAAATCGAAAAGAGTCCGAATCAATTCCAACTGAAACATCTGTATCGGAAAATCAAGAAATGGAATCATTAAACGAAAATCTAAAAGGTTCAATAGTGAAGACAGAGAAAGGGCAGAATGTGAAGACAGAAAAAGGAGTGTTAGAGGATAAAATTTTTAGAATTGTTCCACCTAGGTATAAAGAAAAAGCAAAAGATATTTTCAGTTTTTAAAGCTTCAAGAATCTTTCAGTTGGAATTCTGATGGTGAAATTATTTACAAAAATACTGTTATTCCAGGAAGTAATATTGTATTCCTCGTAAATGATTTTCTACGGAACCGAAAATCGGCACCTGAAGGAAGATATGTATTTTTAAGTGCTTTGAATGATGTAAATTTACCGAAGCATCTAGATGTAAATAAAAAATTGTATAAGAATAACAAAATTATCAAAAAACCAATAATGTATGCTCGCAGAAATGCATGGTTGAAACTTTGAAATAAATGATAATCATTTGATTTTAAAAAAAATGTCTCTTTATGATTTGAACAGTTTTCTTTTGCATGTGAAAATATACTTATTTAATAAAATTTAAAAGTTTCAAATAGATGATAATTAAATAAAATTATATTAATTTTTTGAGAAAAAGAAATTTATCATAGAAAAAAAATATTAATTTTTTTAGGGAACAAAAATATTTTATCATAGAAAAAAATATTAATTTTTTAAGGGGAAAATTATTATAAAAATTATATTAATTTTTTTTGAGAAAAAAAAATTTATCATAGAAAAAAATAGTAATTTTTTTAGGGAAAAATAAAAGAATATAATAGAAAAAAAATAAAAGACACAAATATTTAGTTTCATTCCATTTTTTTTTTATTTTTTTATTTTCTAAACACAAATCTTACACCATATCGCTTCTTTACAAATTGATACATAATAAAATCATTTATATACAATTGATTTAAAATATAATGCATAGAATAGCCTTGGCTGCGTTTGAATAAAAAGTAAATACAGTATTGTCCACAAACATTGGATGTTGGTGATTGAAACACTTTGGAATTCCATAATACATCTAAATAGGTAGTAGTACTAATGTTATAGAATGCAGGAGGTTGTCCAAACGAGTCATAAAATTCTAATTCTCTTTTATCATTCACAAATAATGCTAACCAATGGGTTCCAGGCTGCGATGAGTCAACAGAATTTACAATAGCACACATGTTTTCTTGCAGAGGAGGGATTGTATCTCTAGAATAAACACCTTGGAAATAGGGGGACGTGGCCTTCTCTTGAGATAAGACTGTAAACACAGTTGCATTCCATCCATTCTTTAATTTCCGAAATCATACAAGATATTTCTCGATTTGTTTATTTCGATTAAATTTTCAAACTCGGCGAAAACGATAACACATACGGTTTGTTCTAAAGATTTGCTGAATTTTAGTTCTAATCGCAAATTGCTATGTTTTATCAAACTTAAATGTTCTCCAGAGGAACATAAATCTGGTGAGAGGTTAAATCCAAATAATGTATTTGAATCTTTATATTCTTTTCAAGAAATAAATATACCTCTGTCTTGACCCATTCGATCTGTCCCAACGAATAGAGTTTGATAGGCACGTATGTATTGATCTTTAGAAAAATCGAGTTCTAATGGATTGTGAGGCACCGGTTGTCCATCCACATACACTCCAACAAAATTTAAATTAAAATGTTTAAACTCATAGGGAGATTTTGAAAATGCGCCGTGAAAAGCTTCATTATCAACACATCCTACAAAAACTTTTTTCGGCATTTGGCCTGAAAATATGTTATCTTGAATAAAAGACATGCTTCCTTTAGGAATCGAATACACTTTGCACAGAACTCGGTTAATGAGATATTTTGCACTTGTTTTTTCCAGCGCTTTCGCATGACCAAGAATAACTCCAGTATTCACGCGAACTTTTCGTATGAATAAAGAAACATGATCCAAAACAACTTTAAATCCTACAGATCCTTGCAAACAAAATTCGGGTTTGCTTCGTATTAATTTTATTTTTAAATCCACTAAATTGAGTAAAAGACGATCTTGATGAAATAAATCTGAATGTATGCAACCAATCATGTCTACAGTTGCACTTTCTTTAAAAAATTCAGTTCTTTTCTTGAGACCATCATCAGAATCCTTGTAAAATAGTTCAGCCGTTAATTGGGAAGTTTTGCTGTCGTATCCATGGTTTAAGAGAGTTTCAATATAAGATCGGTAGGGATATGTATTACTGGAATTGGAAACCACGCGATCATTTAAGGATACATCTACTTGAGAAAATAATGAATGTAGAAATAAATTCACAGGTCCTATAGTATCATCTTTAGTAATAGGTGTATTGTCCACTTTTACTATTTTCGCTTTTACATATAATTGTGTTTGACTGAGATCTATGTAATCTTCTGCACTTCCAGAAATGTGAAATTCTACAGGTGCGTTATCGAAAACGTTAGAAAGAGGGTGAAATTGTTTCCACTGCCCATCTTGAATAACTGTTTGAGTACCGGGTAAGTTGAAAAGTTCCAATTCAGATTTAACACATTCAGGAGAATCTTTGAGAATAAATGCCATTTTTACGAATCGAAAATATCGCGTACACTCACTTTACGTGCTTTGGATGAAATGAATTTTTTCTGTTTCTTACACTTTCTTTTATACTGTCCTTTCCCCACCATAGATTGAACTCTATCAATAGCTTTCTGAGCTAATTTTTTCCCGCTTTCTCTGCTTCTTGTTTTTACGGCTTCTTTAAATTTTTCTCCTGACAATACATCAGAGGCAACACGACTCCCTGTCCTTAATACTTCTTTTCCAATAGTTTTACCTCCTTTTACTAAAAAAGGTAAGGCCGCTCTAAACAATCGGCGAAATATTCCTCCGATTCCATAACCCTAATGAAAACTAATGCCCTTGTAATGAGTTAGACCCGAGTCGATCTGACCTGCATAATGGTCCTCAAATCTTTTAGTACAGCAAACGTACGGTAAGCTCATCTTGGCGCTTTTATCTTCAAATGAGGGTATGAGAAAAGCACTGCTTTATTTATAGTATTTGTCTCATGCGAAAATGAAGCACTATGATCACTTTACCTCTTTCAAAGGGAACAAAATCACCTGAATTGAGTCTCAGTTCAGCTTGAATCGTCTGAAACGAGTGTCTCACTAAAGGTAAGTATTGAGGTCTATCATAATATTGACTAATCGTTTCCCCGTCTTCACCTTTAGTTCGAACGATTCGTAATAAAGGAGCTTGTGTATCTCCCACAATTTAAGGTGAAATTAGATCCGAGTAAACGTAAAAAACCGAAAAATTAGACCATGCATCAGCAACGAATTCGCTTTTCATATTACCCGTTATGATTGCATTGCGTTTGAACCCTAATAATTCTCCTAAGTTCTCTAAATGAAGACTGCTACCTTGAATCGCATTCATTTTCACCCGTTTCGATGCTTTATTGTAAGTTATTGTGAACCGACTAGGATTTTTTAGTAAAGCAAGCTGTATGGCTGATATAATATCAAACATTGTTTCATAACACCCCACATCAATTGTTTGCTTAACGGTTGAAGAAATATTACCGTCACCCACTTTGTATCGAAAATAATTGTTAGTTTCATTTACGTTAAGCCAAGAATGAGGGTAGATGATTTCAGACAATCCCACTTCCCATTCACCATTTAAATAAACGGGGGAGGGTAACTGAGTTTTGAAATGAGATATTTTGTTTTCTGGAAAGAAATGCATAGAGCTATCAGAAGGTAATGTTACGTAGAAAGACATTTTGAAAATGAGTCCGTAAGAAAAAAATTTAACTATTTATACTTTTTGAATATCAGTCACCCAATCATTAAACTTTTCAGGATAACCTAAAAATTTAACAAAATATTCAGTGATTCCTCGTCTTTTTCTTTGTTTGATGACGTTCTCTACAGGATAGAAACCAGAGTCGACAACTTTTTGTAATTCTGCTTCGTAATAAGTACCTTTAATCTCTTCACCTTGTAAATCTCTTAATCTATAAACGATCGGAATTCTTTGCACGATTTCATAAACTGTGAAAAGTTCTCGACTCCAGTTTTGTTCATATCCTTTTTCAAAGAGAAGTTTTTGCTTATTAATGCGCACAACATCGCCAATTTTAAATTTAGGGGCTTTAGGTTTCTCATTTCTTAGATCACCATATAAATTATTTAATACTTGCTTCCTGTTATGCCTACTTACAGAAGCAGGCTCCATTTTAATTGAACGGTGATACGAGTGATTATAACTGTGCATTAATTTATCAATGACGTCAATGTAATTTTTAGTATTAAATTCAGTGAAATATTTCCACATTTTTGTTTTTAACGTCCGATTAAACCTTTCAACTACGCTAGCTTTAGTTTCGTTATTTGTAGAAAAAAATTTTACACTCATATTTTTCAAATAATTTTGAACTACTTTATTTAAAAACTCCTTACCGGCATCTGTTTGCAACACTTTAGGCTTCCTTTCTTTAAAAATAATTTCTAGCGCAGACTTTACACTTTTTCCAAATTTATCTTTCAGAGGAATTGCCCATGCAAATTTTGAAAATAAATCAATGCAAGTTAACAAATACTTATAACCCTTATTAAATTCTGCTAAAGATTGCATATCGACTAAATCCACTTGAAACTGACGATCAATATCACTTACAAATACTCGATTCCGCTGAAACTTATGCCGAACAGGTTTATGAAGAGTGTAAGCATCTTTCTGTGATAACCAATGCTTTACATCTTTTTTACTATATTTCCCTTTTAAAGAGCGATGTAATGCATCCACACCTCCGAAGCTACTTGGAACTTCGGGATTTTCGTAAAACGCTGCTAAATCTTGATACATTGTTACCGACGAACAGAACTTGATTGAATGACTATTACAATGAATAGTTATGCAATTTATACTTTTTGGGAAAGGCAAAGGGATTATGTTTAAAAGCATGAGCATAAATTTTCCTTACTTTTATACAAAATACTCTTATTTGTTTTTTAAACGTGAAACTTATTTCAACACAAATATTAAACTAACAAACAACAAAAATGATATTAACTCAAATCAAGCATAAAAAAAAACATTTTATTCAGATTTATAGGAACAAAATACTGTGTAAAACTTATAAAGTCAGTATGCAATATTTTTTAAACAAAATCTTCATAATATTCAAAACAATCAGATGGACATAACATATCTCTTACTTCTCTTAAAATAATATCTAAGCGAAGATTTTCCAAAAAATTTTCAGTTACATAATTTACAGGTTTTAACAGTAAAAAGTGTACATTATCAAAAAGATTATTATAAAAATAATCAGCTATCTCATTAGCTTCCAGTGACAAAACATGTGAATTAAATGTTTCTTCTCGGTTCCCCCATAACTCCTCAGCGAGTTTCTGAGGTTGATTCAGTCCTTTTTCGTTCAGGAGGCTACAAATAGATTTTTTCAAAATTTGCGTCAAGTATCGTTGACCCAGACTAACGTCCAAAGAAAAAGGTAATGCGTTTTCTATGGGACCTTCACAGTAGGTTTTATATGCAGTTAAAAAGTCCATACACAGAAATACATTGTCTATAACGGCATTTTCAATAGCACCATATTTTTCAATCATTTCAGCCCACTGCTCTCGGGATATGCTGATTTCTTTAAAAGTAGGCTCTTTATTCGGACCGTATTTAATGCGCTTAAAAGTAAAATTAGTGAAGTTTTCACTTGTTATTTGAATGTGTCGTTCAGGAGGGAAAAGTCCACTTGGTAATTCCTCCAGTGATTCCGGTACTTTCTTTTTACGCATGATATATTCGATCCACAGTGGGTCTAATGTTATTCCCTCAGGAGTTGGGTAGTAGGTTTTTCCATACTTCTTGAAACGCCTTATGTGTACTGATACGGAATCATAATAGATGCTTGCAAAGACAAAAACATCATCTCCAATTGGAAATACTCCATCTGGTATGAAATCCTCGGTAAATTTTCCATACTTCTGAAAATAATATATCAAAATTAATGAGGATTAGAAAAGTGTAAAAAACATTATAAACATTACATATCAAATTTATTTAATTTTGTTACTTACTTTTGAAACTTCTCTTCTTGCTTTCTTATTTGCAGAAGATTCCACGACCTTTCCAAGCTTTCGTTGTTCGCTATGTGTTTCAGACATTGTCAATTTTTTTTTTCTTCCTTTTTTAATACAGTCCGTCGCAGTACTGACAAACGAAATGAATCTTGAACCTAAGATGTGACAAGGGTCTAAAGCATATTGACCGAATTACACTTGAACGGAGTTCGCTGAGTGGTTGAAAGCAATGTATCCATCCGCTCTAAGCATTGAGATAATTTCTGACGTAGAGAATTCAGTCGCCGTCTTGTAGAATCAAGATCAGACAAGCTAAGACAAGTTCAATCGTAAACCGTTCACACGCTGATTACGAGTATTCTACGTCACATTTTTTACTGTGTATGTGTAATCATTATACCGAATTAAAATTTACAAATTATTAAAATAATATAAATGAAATATTTTTTTTATTTCATTTTAATTAAGAAAATGTCGCCATCTGCTTCGCCTGCAAAATTATATTCATGAGATTATAAACCTAATTTTCTTCAGGTCTGCATGCCTTCATAGGACAATGGTTAGCGTAACTGAAAAACTATTGTCCTATGGAGACATTTTGTTCTGGGTCTGTGAGTTTGAATCTGGATTTATTATTATTTTTTTTTATTTGAGCGTTATTTTTTCAATCATTTTAAAATCTAATAATTAGTATATAGTTTAACCAATAGGTGGCGCCATGAGCACTTTAAACATTTCAATAAACTTTTTTTACACATTTAAAAAACAACTCAACTTAGCAGCAGGAGGGAAACAACTCAACAGCAGGTGAAAACAACTCAACTCCCCCTATCAACTCGAAAACCAAAACCATAGCAGGAGGGAAACAACTCAACTCCACGCAGCATCCACAGGAGGAAAACAACTCAACTCCCCTATCAACTCGAAAACCAAAACCATAGCAGGAGGGAAACAACTCAACTCCACGCAGCATCCACAGGAGGAAAACAACTCAACTCTGCGCCTGCGCCTTTACCGCAGAATCGGCTTTTCTTACCTACTTATGGGTGGATTAATAGAATTAGAAAACTATGTTTTTATGCTGAATATTTTGGAATTTTATTGAATACTCTTTCTAATAATTTTCAAAGTTATTCATTTTATTTAATATAATTACTTATGCTACTTAACCAGAAAATGGTATGCGGCCTTTATCTCTTTCTGTTTCTGTGGTATATCAGTTACTTTTGAATTTTCTACTTCAAAACTTTTTAAATACTTTTGGTTTTTAAACAGAAGAATTTGTAAATAGTGTAAAATCCAGCAACACCATAAACTTAGAATAAAACATCCATTATTTTCTATTCTGGGTTGCCGCTGGATCCGAAATAATACAGACATGGAATAAAGTTAAGAGTTCATTTATTCAATTTGAAAAAAAAATATTGGCGTTATAACACATATTTATAGAAATTTAAATAATTCACATTACTATTAACAGAATAACTTCCCAATATTTTTGTTCACAGGAAGAAAAATTAGACACTGTTAAAGAATAATTTAATAATCCTTTAAAACATTTTATACTTAGCTTCAAGCTTGTAAAACATACATTACAGAAGTGTAGATCAGGGAGCGTAAACCTATGACACGCGTGAAAAATTTAAGTTATTTTCTAGAGAACGTACTAAAATATTTCTCATTGTATGAATACTTTTTGAGTGTTATGGCTTGTTTTTTTTAAATTAAGGTCTCATAAAGAATGTAACATTTCTTATAATGTTTATTCAATCAGTTTTAAAATTTTAAAATTTTAATTGAACATTAAAATTTTAGTACATTTTCTAGATAAATGCATTTAATTTGTTTTAGTAATTACTTTTATTAATGTAAGTTTGTTCCTTTTTTTTCTCTAATTGCCTTGAAGTTTTTTAAAAATATTTCTAAAATTTCACTTGTAAATTATGATTTTTGTAAAATTTAGGCAGTTTATTTTATATTGTTAGTTAAATAGTAGTAATTATTGATATTCAGTCCTAAAAAAGCATTTATAATGTTTAAATATGCTACTTTGTTAAAAAGTACTCCGAACGTGTTCGGATATCTTAACTAATATTGAAAGGGAATACAAATTTTTTTTGTTATTTAGTTCTTATTTTAATAAATATGTTTAAAAGAGATACATAATATATGTAATATATGTGTAATAATATATGTAAAATAGTTTTAATTATGTTGAAGGAATAGTTACATTTTATGGGTTTATTTTTATGTTAATAAATATTTTTATAAATAATGCTTAATTAATATGCAATAAAAACTATAAATCTGTATTTTTGATCTGCATTACCATGGGAAAAAATCGATTTGTTTCAAATATTTTCCTACATAGGGGCACAATGAATAATGTTAGTCGATTGGTTTGGATTACCCCAGCTATAAGATTGCCGACCCCTGGTGGTTAAGTCATAAACGAAGTATGAATTGCAGAAACAACGTTAATTATCCACATAAAAACAACTAATGTTGTGATTCCTTATTCCGAAAAGAGTTCCACTTTATTAAAAGTGTCTAATTAGTATGATAACTTAAATAAAAGTTGAAATTACTACAACTTATTCTGTCTTTGTTTTCTTCTGTACTCGAACTTCCTTTGATAGTTTTACTACGCTTTTGCAGCTAACTAAACTTCCATTCGATCTGGTTAACACCACTCTTAGGATATCATCAAGAAAGAAATGAAAATTACCACTCTCTATTGTTCTTTAAAAGACCCTATCGATCCTTTTATTTGATAAATTCCTTCCGACATCTTCTAGCTCCAATTTCTTCTTATTTCCATTGCTTTTCCCCCTACTGCATCTTCAACTCCATTAAACTTTTGCCTATCCGGTTCAGTATTGCTTAATAGTATCACTACCAACTCGGGGAAAAGGCGAAAATTACAAACTCTCCGCCGTTTGTTCTTTTACGACTGTTGCCATTCTGTAGATTCAAAGTTCTGTCATGTGTTCTCTTGAAATAGCCAGCTATAAATAGCCATTAGAGTGGACTGGCCCGTAAGCGAGTGACTATCACTGCAAATTGTGGGGCAGGGCTTTGTAAATTCCCTGGTGGCTAGAATCAATGAATGACTACTGCAGTTAGCGCAGTTGACAGTGGGGAAAAAACTGGTTCTCTGTCTTTTTCGGTGGAACCATTCATTGTATTGGATACTTTCTGACCACTCAGATAACGGTGCCGACAATTTGGATTGAATTTTTTATTCTTTTTTTATTAAGATGTTAAGAGAAATGAGTCTGTAGCATAGTATATTTATAAATCGGTTACAGTTGCATCAGGATTCTAGTTGAATGACCAAAGAAATATAAAAATGAACATGCACTTAAAATTCTTTAAGATAATAATGATTTAGATTAATACAAAACTAGTATTATGCACACAAAAAATTATGAATAAACTAATCGTTATACTCTCCCGCTACGCTGGGTATTTTATAACTCTATACGAATATTTACTGTTTATATACAAATTATATTTATGTCTAAGTCCTGGGGCATTAAGCGTTCGATTATATTGAAACTATATTCTTATAACCTTACCCTCTTGATTTACAAAGAACAGAAAATTCTAAAAGGGAAGTAGAATTATCTTTTTACGCTCCCGTAATCCCCTTCCTCAAAATGAATTGCCGCAAAAATCATTTTTAGAGTTCTAACAGTTCAAGTCTAATTCTAATAGTTCAAAAACGGATTTTTTTTTTATCAATATGCCCCATAACCCTCTTGAGAGTCGATTTTCGTAAGACCCAATTTAGGTGGATTTCAACTCAACAAAAGTAACATGCTTACCAAACTTTATTACTGTAGATCTAGTAGTTCGAAAACGAGAATTTTTTTTATCTATACGCCCCAGTAACTTTCCGTAAAACTCATAGGATTAAATTTCCGTAAAATCCGTTGTTAGTGGGTCTCTGTTCAAGAAAGGAAACATGCATGCCAAATTTCAAATGTAAATGTATGAGTCTAATAGTACAAAAACAGGAATTTTTGAATAAAGTCCCCTTAAATCCTCGCAACCACCTTTGGGAATCGATTTTCGTAAAGCCTGTATCTAGCGAATCTACACAACAAAGGAAACATGCTTGTCAAATTTCAAGTTTGTATGTCAAATAGTTCAAAAACTGGAATTTTTGTCTTTAATGATCTCTTAATCCGCCTCTCTTGTGAGTCTATTTTCTTTAAACCCATTTGCTGAGATATTTACTCAGCAAAAGAAATATGTTTGCCAAATTTCAAGTCTTTGTGTAAAATATTTCCGGAGATCTCATTCATGAATGAGTCCCTTTTTCCCCTATATATATAGAGAGAGAGGCTTATTGTATAATTCGTTTAAAAAAACATGGAAGTAATAATCAGAACTTGTGTATGCTGAAAAATTCCTTTAGTATTTTCTCCTTTTCCCGTCTTCTAATACTGAAAAATCTCTCAAATTTCGAAGGAAAGTCTTTAATATCGGTTAGAACAGGATTTATCGTTTGAAATTGTTTCTGAAAGATTTCGAAAATAAACCTTACTAATTGAAGCGCGGCAGTTGTATGTCACAAGTAATCACAAATGAAATACTGAACTACATATCTAAACAAAAGACGTCAGAAATCTTTTTCAAAAGCGAGGATATATTTAAATAAAGGGGGTTGAAAGCTGGAGGGACTCTCGCTCGAAGAGGATCCTATTTCTGGGATTTTACCACTTTTTCCTATTGTTTGAGCAGCCATTATTACAATAAGTAATACTGACTTGCATATATTCTTTTGTTTAAATGTTACGTACTCCAGAACTGCATACCGAATGTATTGACTTCAATTGCGTAATTCGACACTATCTCTTCAGATACTTGAATAACATATAGTTTATATTTAAATTAAAATATCTTTGGTTACGTTTTTTTAGTGAAATAAATTATAGTTAAAAAAAAACTAAAAAACACGCTTTTATAGTGAATCGAACTAAAATGTAAAAAATAACTCGAAAAAAAAAAGAATAAAATAATTTACGAGAAAATGTCATTGTAGTAAAAGCGTGGCGATCTATATCAATTGTTATAATTTCTTGCTACAGTAGAACGTCGTTTATAAGAACATTTATCATCCGGAGCGTCAAATATCCGAACCAAAGTCCGGATACGTTTTCGAACAGAGCAATGCTCAACAGTTATTTCCTGTGAGGCCAAAAGTGACGGGAAAACCCAAGGTGAGGGACATTTGGGGGATTTCAGCTGTGTATGATTTGCGGAATATTAGTTTGTTTCTAAGTGAGGGTTTGTATACGTGTTCTTTTGTTGAGTTTTGTGAATGTAGAAATCTGGAGGGCATGCGATGCAAAAGACTGTGGATTGCAAATGCTAAATGATGATGAGATTGTGACTTCTCAGCAAGAAAAATCCGACCCTGTCGACGATGAAACGTATGAAGACGAGGACAACAACAACAACGAAAGTAGCAAATTCTGACGCCTTTTTGCGTTAGAGACAGCTATGGAGTGGTACGAACCACAATCAGAGTGCTGTCCTACTCAACTACTGCTGCTAAAGAGAATCTAAGACATTGCAACGAAAACACGAAGGTGTAAAATAGTACAGAGAAAAATAAGTGATTATTTTCCACAATCAAGCTAAAATTGCGAAATTTTGCACCTATTTTGCCTTTTCTTCAGCACGTTTCCAGTACGTGATGATTTTCAATATTTGTATAGTGTCCAGTATCATATACTGCCTGGATCGCATTCGGTTTTCGGTTACCCGGACAATCGCGTATCCGAACGGTGTCCAATCCCAATGGATTCGGATAAACGACGTTCTACTGTAGTGCTATTCCGAAATGCAGAGATAGTGAAAAAATGTAGTACAAAGCACCCCATGCTTTTACCACTTTCATTTTTTGTTATTTAAAATGAAGAAAACAATCAAGGTAAAATGGCTTACCTTGTCAATGGAGGGCTGCCACACAGTGATGCAAATCAAAGTCCATGAATAAAAAGTCCTTTTGTGAATTTTATATGTTTTTAATTTTTACAGCACACATAACAAAAATACTCGGGACATTACACGACACTAATTAAACTAAACAAATAACATTTATAAACATCTTTATCAACTTTAGTTTTTACCGCGTAGTTTCAGTATGTTTGTTCTACGCGTCCATTTTAATTCTGAATCAATTTGTTCCCTTTACAAAGGTGGCGCTGCTGTCGCTTTAAGAAGATGGGAGTTTGTGACACTCTCCCACCTTTGGATTCGAAGATATAGAAGAATCCAAAACAGCAGTCACAAGAGTAAGAATAAATGTCCTGAAAAAGACTAAAAAACAGATTAAAATAACTATAAGAAATAAAATTAAAGTCCATAAAAGTTCAAATATGAGTCCAAAATTAGCATGATAAAAATCATGTGTTCATGATAGTTTATGGATTATCAAGTCTCTTGGTTTGTTTCAAAAGTCTTCCATAACGAGAACGGAGCACTCCTTGGACCTCAGGGATTTGATCTTGATCGAGGCAAGAACCATTCTCTACATCTCTTTCTGTTGATGACAAAGAGTCAGCTGTAGTCACTTCTAGAGGATAGAGTTTCTGAATTGGTCTCATAACACTTCCAAATTGTGTTTTCACTTCCACTACACGCACTCTTCCGTCTTTTCCTTTATACAACCTTGTGACTTTACCTAGAGGCCAGTTGATTCTTTTGTTGTTGGTATCACCAATTAGAACGAGATCACCTTCTTTAATGAACGACTCTCTTTTAACTTTTGAATAATCTTTCAATATCCCTAGATACTCATTTCTGAAGCGGTTTCGCAGATCTTGACGCAATTTCAGTCTATAAGCACACCTCTTGTTCAATCTTTTTGAATCTATCATGTCCAGATCTGGAACACCAACCTCTCTAATTTCCTGGAGAAACATAGATGGTGTAAGTGCTGATAGTTCATCAGGATCCTCTGAGAGGTATGTTAAGGGGCGAGAATTAATTAAACTCTCTGCGTCGCATAACACAGTGACCAATTCTTCTTCGTTCAAACAAGCTCTCCCCAGAACTTTTCTCAAAATACTCTTCAATAATCCTATCAGCCTCTCCCAGAAGCCACCCCACCAGGGTGCAGCAGGAGGACTAAATTTCCAGGAAATTCTTTTTTCTGATGCAAAATTTTCGATTTTTTCCCAATCAATATTCTTTAAAAAATTGGCTGTGCCCACAAGATTCTTTCCATTGTCAGAATAAACAGTGGAAGGACGTCCTCTTCTAGCTATGAACCGCCGAAGAGCCAGTATAAAGCATTCGGTGGACAAAGATGACACCAGCTCTAAATGCACAGTTCGGTAAACAGCACAGGTGGCAAGCACTATCCAGCACTTTTTGTCAGTTTTTAGGAACAAAGGTCCACATAGGTCAATCCCAGTAACTTCAAAGACAGCAGAATCCCTGACTCTGTCTTCTGGAAGAGGAATGCTCACGGCTTCCAATGGACGGGCAGAAAATCTTCTACACTTGGCGCATTTTCTAATCACGCCTCGCACTGTCTTTCTGCTCTTAATTATCCAAAAGGATTCTCTGAGGCATGACATCAGTGTCTGAGTACCTGCATGTTCTAACTCTATGTGTTTACTCATTATCAATTTTTCGACCATTTTATGCTTGTGGGGCAACAGTACTGGAAATCTAAAAGTCTGTAAATCTTTCCTCGATGCAATTCTAGTTTCAACTCGTAGGAGATCATCATTGTCTTTCACAATTCGCAAGTTCAACTTCTCTTCTCCTGAAAAAACTTCTCTCTGTATTTCCTTCAAAATTACTTTTTCCGATGCTTTAATTTCGTCTGTTTCCAATTTTCCCTTTTTCCTGTCAATAGGGTTTCTTTTCACATTCTTACAAAATCGAATGACACATGCCATTATTCTTACGATTTTGTTAAAAGAAGATATTTTCTGAAAAAATGTAAATCTACAAAGGTCTAAAGTAGTAGTTGTGAGTACAGTTCTTCTTCTCTCGGAAATGACTATTTCCATATCGGGCTTTATTTCACTAGCTGGCCATTCTTCATGGGGTAGTTTTAACCAGTCGGGTCCCTCCCACCAATGGGATTTCAATAAGTCCTTAGGATTGCACCCCCTTGAGGGCAAATCTGCTGGATTAAATTTCCCTTGAATATGTCGCCAAGCTGCTGGATCCGTCAATTTCCGTATTTCATTGACTCTGTTAGCTATAAACGTAGCCCAATTGTCTTGTTTCTTTATCCAGTATAACGCATTCATTGAGTCTGTATAGAAGAAAGTTGGCACGTTTTTTAAGTTAAGATCTTCTTTTACATTGTAAGCGAGTCTGGCTCCTATGGTACACGCAAGGATTTCTAATCTGGGAATTGTAATCGATTTTATGGGCGCTACCTTTGACCTAGCCTGCAGTAATTGACAGTTAACGATACCCTCATGACTATTTCTTATAAAAATTGAAGCTGCATAAGCAGACTTGCTAGCATCTACGAAGACATGTAGAGTAGCACTCTTATTTAGTTCAGGTAGTTTTCTCGGGATTTCTATATCTTTTAGGTAACTTAGCTCATTAGCCCACTTTAGAAATTTTTTCCCTAAAATATCTGGAAGCTCTGTGTCCCAATTAATTTTCTCCCTCCAACAATCCTGCAAGATTAACTTAGGAACAAGGGTAATGGGACACGTGAACCCAATGGGGTCAAAAATTTGACTCAACATAGACAATACGTTTCGTTTGCTAAGCACGTATTGGTTTTGCTCTTTTATCTCACAAGATAGGGTATCACTATATAAATTCCATTTAAGTCCCAAAACTGAGACAATTTCCTTAAATTCATCATCAGACAGGTTCAATATTGAATTTTCCTCATTACTACCTGGTCGATTATGTTTCCATCCCCTTAGGTCAAACTGAGCAGAAGCCATTAATTCTTTAGATACCGTAATGAAGGAGTTTAACTCGCCGATAGTATTTACACTCGCAACGCAGTTATCTACATACATAGATTCCCTTAACTTAGCAGCTATTCCCCTTTGGGATTCGTCCGCATTTCCTAAATGGTAACTGATTGTGGCAGCAAGTAAAAAAGGGCTCGCGTTCACTCCGAAAACAACACGACAATGTGAATAAACAATAAGTTTTCTTGGATCACCCTCCTCCCACCATAGGAACCGGAGAAATTTTTTATCAGAGGGAGCAACTTTTATTTGGAGAAAGGCTCGTCGTATATCCGAAATCACTCCATATTTTCCCTGCCGAAATCTGTTAAGAAGCTTAGGGATCAATTCCAAATAATTAGGCCCCTTTTCAATACAATCGTTCAGCGACCCTGAATTTCTTTCTTTGGCTGACGCATCAAATACTGGGCGAATTCTAGTGGTGGAATTTTCTTTAAAGACGGGTCGATGTGGTAAGAAATGGCCTTTTCCCTAGCAAGTTCCTCTGGTTCAACAGATTCTATAATTTTCTCAGAGACCCATTCCTTAAATATATTTTCATACTCCTGTAAACAATTTCTTTTTTGTAAAGACCTTACGCAAGACTTTAATCGTCTTTCGGCAATGTTTCTATTATCCGATAATTCAGGATGAACCTCTAACCATGGGAGTGACACCTGATATCTACCCTCGTCATCTCTTCTTAATGAACGCACAAAATGATCCTTCACCGCTTCCTCAATTTCCGATTTCGACTGGGAAATACTCGGTTCTTTAATTCCCAGCGAATCAAGTGACCATAGGTCACAAATTCTCAATCACTAACATGAAGCGATAAAAGAACTTCACTAGCGCTGCAACCTTCCCCCGTTCTCCCCATTATAGTCCATCCGAAATAAGTATTCATCGCAACGAGTCCACTTGGCAGATTCTTAATTTCCCCTGTAAACAGTTTCCCTGCATAGTCCGCACCTATCAATCCGTGATTTCATTAACGTTACTTTCATATAAACAGAAGTTTTCATTTACCGTTAAATCACTAAGGTCGATTCCATAATTTTTAATTTCTTCTATAAGTTTCATATTTTCTAGTTTTGGAATCGGTGCGCAAATAGTTTTTTGTTCCATTACATTAAGCGCGCAATCGAAAACTATTATCTACATTACTCAGATTAATAACATATTTTTTATGTTTCTCTTTTTTCTGCAATCCCCCAAACAACCCATGCACAACAGTTTCATGTCCTATATCCTTTAATTGTAATTTACGCGCCGCGAATTCTGAAATGTAACTACCTGATGAGCCAGAATCTATAATTAATCTAATCATATGTTTTTGTTTAGCTCCTGAGATCTTAACAATAATCGTTTGTAACATCACTCGCTTTCTAATAGAAAGCATTACTCAACGCG
Source organism: Trichonephila clavata (assembly GCA_019973975.1). Lineage (NCBI taxonomy): Eukaryota > Metazoa > Arthropoda > Arachnida > Araneae > Nephilidae > Trichonephila > Trichonephila clavata. Next base: position 17,616 of record BMAO01028158.1, read on the forward strand.
CTGTCATTATTTTCTGTTTTTGAAAAATCCTCCCGCGCTTTTCCTTTTCCCATGCACATTACAGTCACGTGTCTCCCAGAACATAAATCGCACTTAACGTTTGCCCTACAAGACGAAGAAAGAATGGCGTTTTTTATTTTTATGATTCAAGCACCTAAAACAAGAACCAGTCGCTTACAAATTTCTACCTTCTCTTCCAAACTTAAATGATTATTTATACAAGAGACTGCAGAATGTCTATTGGATTTACAAAATAAACAAATTTGATCGTTTTTCAATTTTCCTAGACGGAACAGACTCATTAATTAACATTGATGCCGTAGGTTGGCGCCGATATTCAGTATGATTCATTTTTGTTCGGGTTTCATTTCCGGAATAGAATTATTTATATTTAAAAAGGTTCGTTCCTCTTGCAGTGAGTTGTTGAAGACAAAAAAATCTGTTAATATATCGATTTCGCAATCAGAAGTATTACTCGGTAATTTATTATATTCCAAAAGAAGTCAAGTGGCAATAATTTTGTTAAAATGGGAACCAAAATACTGGAATAGCTATCTTTTTTTACAGATAAACTTTTCTAAACTTCTGATATTTTTTTTGTATATGATTAAAGAGGCTACGAAACTTTTGACATCATTTGAGTTTTTTAATGGGCTGGTTTGGGAGTAGTTTATCGATGTGTACATTAATTAAAACTTTTTTATTACCGAATCTTTCTTTCAAAATATCAATTGAGTGATCATAATGTTCGGCTGTTAATTCTAATCCGTCGATTAGCTAAATGCAGAACCTCCCAAAAATGATCTTAAATAATTAAATTTATCAATTTGCACACATTATCATTCTCGTGAATGGCAGATTTAAATGCATTCCAAAAATTTAACCATTCACTAATTTCGCCATAGAATTTAGGGATAGTTAATTTTGGTAATTTGATGCGTTCCTTTCCTTTGTTTGTGTTTCGTTTTGGCTCGAGCTGTTTAGAGATATATTGCTATCTTGCCAAGAATTATTAGCGTTGGATCCTTTACTAATTTTTTGAATTAATTTTCGTGTTTTGAATCGCGTTCTGGTTATTTTTCTTTATATTCTTCTATACTTTCAATTCAACTTCTATTTGATCAACTTGAATCAGACTTTCAATTTGGGAGTCAATTAATTTTAATTCTTCGCCCCTTTCAGTTAAAAGTTCGATAGATTCTTCTAAATCCTCGACTGTTTATGTCTGGCTTTAAGATGTCACTTTCGATTTTTGTTATTTGTTTTCGTTACTGCTCCTCGTAAACAACCGCGCTTACGTTTCAATTTATTTAGTTCATCTGAATCAGTTTGGACTTGGAGATTGTAATGCCATTTTTGTTCACTTCAGTCTATACAAAGTTATTTTAAATCGTGAAATTTATATCAATTAATTGTATAGATATCAAATATATCAATTTCTCAAAAGATTATTATGTGCGAGAGTCTTTTGTTTTCAAGCATGCAAAATATCATATAAAAGTTATTCTTTTGCACATATAAATAAAATGTTCACAAAGTACTTTTTTAAGTGCAGTCCCTGTTCGGGCGCCAGATTTCATTTTTGTTATTTAAAATGAAGAAAACAATCAAGGTAAAATGGCTTACCTTGTCAATGGAGGGCTGCCACACAGTGATGCAAATCAAAGTCCATGAATAAAAAGTCCTTTTGTGAATTTTATATGTTTTTAATTTTTTACAGCACACATAACAAAAATACTCGGGACATTACACGACACTAATTAAACTAAACAAATAACATTTATAAACATCTTTATCAACTTTAGTTTTTACCGCGTAGTTTCAGTATGTTTGTTCTACGCGTCCATTTTAATTCTGAATCAATTTGTTCCCTTTACAAAGGTGGCGCTGCTGTCGCTTTAAGAAGATAAGATGATGAGTTGGTGAAGATATATGGTTATAGAAGCCAGTACTCAATGTTTTTTAGATATTTTCAATTGGAAGATGCAGTTCACTCAAAATACAAAGCAGCAGATTCCTTTTTTAACAATACGCAGTGATTCTATGCAGAAGATGCTTTTTGAAATTGTGTTTCATTTGCTTTTATAATAGGTTTCACCATTTTTCGGACAGTGAGGGGTAAAATGCTAGTCATATTTTATACTAATTC
>BMAO01028159.1:0-58881 GCA_019973975.1 Trichonephila clavata
AAGACTTATCACATTTCATCTCATAAAAAATTTCTGATGAAGTCCATCTAATCACAAACTTAATCTTCTGAAAATAAATTCCAAAAATAATCTAATTCTGATTCTTGTCATATGATCATTTCACCAATTACACTTTTATTTTAAATCTATTTTCTTTTTTTTGTTGTTTTCATTAAAGTGATTACACCATGTTATTCTATTTTTAAGAAAATCATTAAGTGCTTTATTTTCGAAAAATGTGTTTTATAATAAAGGTATATGCTTAATTTCTTTCCCTCTGCCTGTTTTTCAGTTCCTACTATTAGCTCCCTCTCCCTCCCTAAATATAGGGATATATATGTACATATATACATAGGGAGGATATATATATATATATATATATATATATATATATCTTGTTCAAATTTTCTATCTTTAATAAATTTCTATTCCTCCAATAAAGTTTAAATTTTTTTTTTAAGTTGTAGTGGATGACACTTGATATTAATACATGTTTTTCAAATATCAATTCATTAATTGCCTGTTAATTAATTATATTAATTACTGGTTTTCGATGCCAAGTTAGATTCGTCTCCATTGTTGTAACAATGTAACTATTAAAACAATGACAAAAGTTGGCGTCGAAAACCAGTTTTCTAGCCAAATTAACCAAACCGGGCTTGCATTGTTATAACAATACAGACAAATAGTTCTTTTTTTCCAATCCCTACTGTTAGTTCACTCTTTCCCTATATATACGTATATTTATCTTGTTGAAATTTTCAACAGTTAATAAAATACTTTCTATTCATCCATTCAAAGTAGGAATTGACTTAAAATTTTTTATATAACTTGTTTATTTATTACATACATATTATTATCAAAACAAACATTTAATTAAAGCAGAAAAATATTTATTAATAAACAGCAATGAATGAGTTTATCATTAATTTAACATGACATTGATTGTTTTTAATTTTAATTGTTATTTTAAAAAGATTCTATTTTTAAATAACTTACAAAAATTTCGTTTCAAAAACAAATATTCTTTTGGATATATTTCTAAATAAACCATAGAGGAATTTTTCCTTTATTTTTTGCATTTTATTAGTGCGATGGGACTATAATTAATTAAACATGCGAGTTTTAAGACATAAACATTTATTGCGATTGCTTTGTGCAGTGTTTCCCTTGCAAGGGGTATACAAGCTTGAGTGTGTGTGACGATCGCAGCGCCAACATCCCGGCCCACGTTGAAATAATATTTCAAAGAACAAATAATGCGTTACATAAATCATACCAAAAGTACTAATACTTAAACATTAAAAAATATAATCAATGTGAAAGAATTGCATATTATAAAAGAAACAAATATATGAATAAAATATTAATGCATACATTTTGTATGATCAATAGACATTTAAGCATTTGGTAGTAAACATACTTTTGAAATTCCTCTTTTAAAGATACCGTGAGGAATTTTAACAATAACATCTGTAGTTTTTCCATCTGAACCGGTCACTACATCTAAAATTCTTCCCATAGTCCATTTACTTGGCGGAAGATTTTCATCTTTTAAAATAACCATTGATTGATAGTTAGATTTTCCTTTTCTAATTGCCATTTATGTCTAGCATGTAAATTATTGTAATCTAACCTCCATTTGCGCCATTTAACCTCCTCAGACGCGAGACAAAAACAACAGTTTGATATTTTGTAAGATGTACTTAAATAGTTGTTTTGATCCCTCTGATGTAGAAGAGTGGAATAAACTTTTTTTTTAATTTATAGAAACTAGGGATGTATCACATGTGATACATAAGGAACTAGACTCTACACTCAGAATATTTTTAAGTATTAAGCAAGATTGAAGTAATTAATTTAATCTTAGTCTTTCATCACCCAATATTTACAATTCATAAATTCAACATGAAAATTAAGTTTTATTGGCGTTTTAGATAAATATTGGTAGTATTGTAACAATAACATTACATTTTTTCGTGAAATGCCTTGAAAATATTTCTAGTAGTTGTAAAGCATAGAAAAACCTTGTAGTCTGTATATTGTACAGTTGTTAAGGCCGAGAAATTCTCATTCCTGCACCCACTTGGATGAGTCCTATTCCCAACCGTTTCAGGCATATGTCTAGCTTCTTTGTTACGAGCTGCATGCTGTAGAATGCAAGTTGTAACTATGCGTTAAATAGGGAAAAATAGAAAGCAAACATCTCAACTAAAGATTTTAACTCAAGAAATACTTCTATTAATTTTCAAATCTCCCCAAAATATAACTAAAATTAAGACAAAATTGATTAAAAAGTATGTTTGTAAGTGATTGGGTCCCTTGTATCACAAGTGATACAAACAAATTTCACAAGTCATTATGCTTTAATTTTTCACTAAAAACTTCTTTTTTACTGTTAACTAGTAAAAATTAAATATACAAAGAAAATGCATGTTTTAAAAATAATTTGATATTTGTATATAAATAAGAAAAAAAAATATTACGTGCACACATCTTGTTTTGATTCAGAGACTCTACTAGAAATCGCTATCATAGACAGGTACTGCCATTTTTTGACTAAAGGAGGAAATTAGATGAGGTATTTTACTTTGTATTTCATGTGGCACAACCGATCCCAAATCTGCTTTTGCCATTCATCCTTCACAAAAAATTATGAAACTTTTGTATCACATGCGATACAAAGGGACCGAGGAGGATAAATTGAACAAATTTTGTTAAGTTTTGCCAATGATATAAACGATTGTCTGATTTATCTGTCAAGTGTGACTCTGGTAAACTTTGAAGAGGTATACCTATGAGAAAGTGTCCTCGGGTGAGGACTGTAGAATTGTAAGGATCAGAGGACATGGGAATAAAAGGACGACTATTCAAAATACTTTCTATTTGAGTAGTAATTGTAATTAACTGTTCTAATGTTAGACGTGCGTCGCCTACTGTTCTTCTAAAAGGATGTTTAAAAGATTTGAAACTGCTTCCCAAAGCCTTCCAAAACTAGGTGATCTAGGAGAAAAAATTTCCAAGTAATTTCTTCATTTGCTAAATAATTGGCAAGAGTGCCTAAAGGATTTTTTATTAAATGATATAAGCGTTGCAATTATCTGCTTGCACCTATGAAATTTGTAGCATTATCAGTACAAACTGAAGTACTTTTTCCTCTCCTACTGAAAAATCGTTTGAGAGTTGCAATCATAGCTTCTGTGGTTAGTTCTGTGACAACCGCTATATGAATAGCCTTTGTAATAAAGCAAATGAAAATTGCAACATAACATTTGTGGTAAATACCTTTTCGTGGCGTTTATATTTAATATGAAATGGACCTGTGTGTAAAATATATTCCTACATGAGTAAAAGGGGAACTTGGAGTACATAATTCTTTCTCTAAGCAAATTTCCCATAATTTGTTCTAAATTCTTAGGTTTGTTTTTGCAACAAACAACACACACACAATTTTAAACAATTTGTCTAGCAGTGTTTCTACCATCTAATGGCCAGAACTCTTGTCTGACTAGATAAAGTAAGGTTTGAGCATCTACGTGTAAATTTTAAAAATGATAATAATTCATAATTAAAATAGTTAATTTGTGGTTTTTCGGAATCAAAATCGGAAATTTCTGACTATATGTTAAATTTGAATTACTTAATGTACCACCAACTTTAATTATGTTTTCTTTGTCAAGAAACGGGTTTAAGCAAGTTTTAACATACCTCTTTTTATGGTTCCCTCATTCCTAAGAATTTCAAATTCTTTGTTAGAAACTGCTACCTCTATCCTTTTACTTAAATGGAGTTTTGCGTTCTGAAAATAGTCGTTTGTGAGGGGACCTGAATGATAAGATGTATTTCTGACATTATGCAGGAATCTGAAAATATAAAATACGCATTAATTTCACATACTTATTTGTAACATTTTAAAGGTAATTTTCAAAGTCCAAGATTGATGTTAAGCTGATATCAAATTGTTTTTAAGTTCCGACATTTAAAGTTCATCAGAACTGGTAATTGAAGGTACACTAAATTGTTCAGGAATGCCTAGATGTTAAGGACCATTCCACTATAGAGTCAATGATGAAAGTTCAGGATTTACATCTCGAGAGATGATATCTGCAGGGCTTAGAGCTGAAGCTATGTGCTTCCATTCAAAGTTCTCAGCCAGAGTTTGTATCTTGGATACTCGATTGCCGACGAATTTTTTGAGTTGATAAGCTGGAGATTTTGATCCAGGAAATTGATCCAGAGTTGAGAATTTGTGTGCAAGATGTCTTTAGCTAAATGTACTTGTAGAGAAAGGCGAACTTTTTCAACTAGTTGCGCAACAAACTGTCTGAGAATTCAAGGTGAGGATTGGAGATTACCTTGATTGGTGCGACACGAGATTTACTGACAATAAGCTTAGTTGTGGTAGAATCATCTTCCTTGGTTAGTGGTTTGGCTGCTTGGTTAATAGTTTCTATTTCCCGAAACTTTTGTAAGTCATTATGAATGTTTTGCATTTCTAAAATAGAACCACAAAATTGATTGCGTTTCCGGTTGCGATGTATCCGAAAACTGATCCGCGATCCATTGTCTGATGTGTGAATTTCTATTTTCTTAATTATGTCAAAAATGCCTCTGCTCCAATTAGCAAATCAATTTTTCCTGGAACAGAAAATTTGGATCTGCAAGTTTCTAAGGTATTTTTAAGTTATTGAGATTTATTTGAGTTACAGGAACAAAGTCTGTAATTTTGGAGACAACCAGAAAATCTCAAGTTGTAGAAAATTAACCGTATTATGGTAGCGTTTAATTCTGTGACTCGACTGTAGTTTTATTTCCCCCTAAACTGGAAATTGGAATATTAATTCTATTTTGTGGAGGTCCCTAATCGGTTTGTGAAATCTTGTGTTACAATATTAGATTTGCTACCAGAATCTAAGACTGCGCGTGCTTGAATGCAATTTCCAGTAGAACTACTCAAAACCCAAACTATTGCTGTGGGTAGAATTACGGTTTTGCTTCTGGTACTGAAAAAGAGGGATGCGGCTGTATTTTCTTGTGGGCTGCGAAACTCCTCTGCGTTAGGGTTCAGTCCCTGACCTTGTAATGGTGAAGTACTCTAAATCAGGGGAACGTTGACAGATTCCTCTTTTTGTCTGTCGAAAGCCACATACACTACAAGAATGCCTTGATTTAAACTTTGAAATTTTGTGCTGATTACTTAAACAATTGAGACACATATTGTGCTTCGTGAAGATTTCTTTTCTCTGTATTGCATTTAATTTTAAAAAGGAATCGCACTTAAAAATTGGTTGGGGTTGCTTGCATAAAATACATATTGGGCAGAATTATTATATTTTATAAAGAAGTTTTTTGATTTATTTCTATCTGGTATAATAGGTTTTGCGAAGGTATTTTTTATTTATATTGCTTAAAACTTGAGCGCGTTTTTATAAAAATAAAATGAAGTCATCAAATTTAGGAACTTCGGTTGAATTAAGGCTGTATTCAAATTGTTTTAAAGTCTCTTTGTCTAGTTTTTGAAGAACGATGTTTAAGATTAAAATGTCGGAAAGATTTTTTCTTTCAACTTGTAAACCTTCAATGTATGAATGTTTTTGTTTACATCATCAATTAAATTTCTTATATCTTTTGTTGATTCATTATTTAATTTCGCTATGTTTATGATTGCCTTTTTGTGCGTTTCGAATATTTAACGTTTTTTTTTCATAGCGTTCTTCTAAAAATTTAAATAAAGATTCAAATGAATCGCTTCTAGTCTCTAAATTCTTTGCTTCAGATGTTAATGCAGCTCTAAGGTATTGTAATTTCTGCTCTGAGGAGAGTTGTGAATTCGTTGAGATGATATTAACAGCATTTTAAAGTTGCTTCATTCCTCACATTTTCCAGAAAACTTTGGTAAGGGAATTTCTGGAAGTTTTATTGATAACTGTAGTTGGTTTTTATCTGATCATTCTTGTGTTGAATTTGTAACATTTAAATTGCATTCATGACGTTTGATGAACGATTTAATTTTAAATTCTATGCTAATAATTTTTTCCGAATATTCATCGGATGCGTTAACTTCAGTACCGAACTCAGACGCATCTACTATTAAATTTTCCATTTCCGAATTAAGTTGCTTCAATGAGAGTTCTTTTGCGATTAGTTGATCTTGTAATTCTAAAATGCTATCTACATCATCACTGTTATTTTCAATGTAACTTTGAATTTTCGAAATTAATTTTGTTACGGCAGAACGTATGGGTGCTCTTTTATTTCTTATTTTTTCAATTGGATTCATTTTGACTTTTGCGGTTATATAAACAATGATATATAATTTTTGCAATGAAATAAACAATAGAGATATGAAATCGGCTTACCTCTATTTAAATGCGAAGCTTTATGAGTAAAATTCAAACGGTATCCAAATTGAGGCTGCTCAGTGTTTTTGCGAGACTTATGACACACTTATGACTTATACATATGATACACTTTCTACTTCAATAATGCTTTTCCCCATATCCAGTCTTGTTTTAAAGAACATCACACGCTTCAAGGTGCATAGCGTGTACATAGCACAAGGCGGTTCTCGTAAGACACTATTTTTCAAAATGTAACGATCACAAAAGCACCATAAGTAGCTCACGCAACTACGTGCTTTTCAATAGTGATTCATTCTGTATAGCAGGGGTGGGCGGACTTTTCCAGTACACGGGCTACTTCTAATTTTTCCAAGGTGTTGCTGTCCAGTATCAGTGGCACACACAAAGAGAGGGGGGAGATGGTCCACGGATCTGAACTCTCCTCCGTAGCCCATGAGTTTTTTTCGATCTATTATTATCTCATGTATATAGTACGTAAAATTTGTTATTAATAAATGCTAATTATTTATTCAATAATTTATTTCTTACTATTCTTTGCTCCCGACAATCTACAAAATGGGGAAAAAATATGTTTGGCAACGTATTGGGGTAGGATATGAGAATGGGAGACATTTGACCCTGGACCACCGCTCCGCGCCCCTTTGAAAAATTCACGAGTGCGCCCACTGCTCAGGGTCTTAGGTGTGGTGAGGTAAGGAAAAAGTCAATAATATTTATTATAACTTAATAATAAACCTGGAATATATATGTACTTACCTACGTAAATAAAATGAAAAACTCACTTTTCTGAAACTGCGTTTAAAGCAAAACGCAAAATATAAACATAATAATAATAATAGCCCCAAATATAATAATGTCTAATGATACACATTTATTTTTAAGCAATTTAAAATACATTAAAAAACAAAACATTTTCATCTAAAGTTAGTTCTCGTAATCATAGTCAGTAGAAGACATAGTCTGCGTGCTATCAGCCAATCTTGAATATTTCTGTATGCAATTACTAACGGCTAACTCCAAATTAATAATGTAATTAATCAATAATAACGGAGGTCATTCCAAATTGTCTTGGCGGTCCAGCGGTAGATCGCGATCGACGTAATGCCCACCCCGGTTGTATAGTATTGATGGCTTTGGCACAATTTTCTGTTGAAAAAGATTCCCTAACTCTCTAAACTTTCTTAAATAAAGTTACTAAAATAATTTTTCATAAAGCTTAACCGATTTAAGCCTAAGTTAAAAATTTCAATCTAAATTAAAATACACTATCTCCAGAAAAATAACAGATAAAAATATTAAATCATTTTCGAAAGCTGTGATTTTATGAGTACATCATCCTAAAAAATCATCACCAAGCTTAAAGCTACAAAAAAAAAAAAAAAAAAAAAAAAAAAAAAAAAAAGGAGTTAAGAAGTTTTTGCTGTGTGAGTCCACTATTATTCTAACAATATTTTTTTCTTAAATATTTTATTAGCTGGTTTAAAGAGTGTGCGTTTCTGGCTTGCAAACATCTCCACATTTTACGTTTTGGAAATCAAACATGCCCTTATTAAACGGTTTTGAAGTACAAACATGTTCTCGCGTTCAACTTTCCATATTGGAATTATACAAAGAAAAATTTTTTCGCGATACCTACTCCTCAGTGGAGCACACAAGGAGGGGGGGGGGTCATCGGGTCCAGACCCTCCCCCCAAAGCCTTTCATTTTTTTCGATTGATTATAATTCCATGTATATAGTTCATAGAATTTAATTAAATATTTGTTATGATACTTAATTTTATTAATTAATGCTAATTATTCTTTCAATAATTAATTTTTTACTGTCCCCCCCCCCGAAAATCGTCAAAATCAAAAGAATATGTTAGGTGGCATATTAGGGCATGATACTGATGCGGCGCTGACTAATTTTACTTTAAACTAACATCTTAACAACTACCCAGGTTCGCTTATTTAACTTGATCCGCATCATGATAGTGGCTAGTACTAATTAAATATTTGGAGACAACGCAACTAAAGACATTACTCGGATTAAATTTAAATTAAGTTTGTTTATTACAAATTGAACACATTACGAAAGTAAGATTAAGCAATATTAACAAGCAATTAAAATTTCACTTATCTGAAACGGAAGCGAGGTGATGGGAGGCTGGCATGGTCCCGGACGGTGCACGAAGTTTCCTAAAATCTGGGGATCAAAATATCATTATAGTGAGTGAAAAATCTGCTGAAAATTGTCTCGGCGCCTGTTTTTAAGTGAGGGCAAATTACCCCTTTTTGCATCCGCGTGCCCTTCGGTCTCGCCTAGTCATTGGACAGAGACCAAGCGCAAAGTTACAAAAGTTAAGGTTTCTCCCCAAATTTATGAGTCCATTCAACTTGCATGACCGTTGAAAACTCAGTGACAGCTCGCGCTGGACCCCCGGCTCAGGAATCCGACCACATCCTGTAAACAAGGGGAATACACAAATTACATGTGTATTGGGGGCCATCTTCAAAACCGATCAGCTTCCAAGCTTCCCAGCCTCCAAGCCTCCCATCAATATACGAGAATAGTGGACTTTCGACCCCCCCCCTTGAGAAATTCTCGTGCGCTCTACTACTGCTACTCTTCTAATTGATTGAGACTGAGATCTGGCTGGGATTGAAAAGTTATTAAACTGAACTTGAAAGGATAACAAAGTACTATCACAATAAATAACTTTTATTCATTTAAACGTTGGAGCTAAGTACGCAATATATAGAAAAGACAAAATGAGTAATGAGAAAAATGAGGGATACTTAACTGAAATGCGATGCAACCTCTGAAACTCGCTCAAGAGAAACCTTCCTATATCTTCTAATAACTAAATGACTATAATTCAGGAATTAGTGCCTACAATTCAAGAAGTACTAGAGCGAGGCACTGTTGCTCACATGATAATTATTACCTATCTCATTGAATATATCTATGCTATTTAGTGTTGCCAATTTACGGCGTTGAGTTCTTCTCGATCAAAGTGCAATTTCGCTGGAGGGAGAAAACTTAGACAGAGAGGATATACCTCGCACAAAAATCCATTGTTACAAATAAAGATGAACTTTCTTTGATGTATAGAATTGTATATATATTTTTTAATTTAAAAGATTGAGCACTTTTAAGGCGTTTATGACTACGCAATAATTCACAACAAAACTCGCTCGTATATTTACGTTTTAATTTTTATCTTGCCTTTTCTTTATTTTTTTCATATTCAGAGAGTTTCCGTTACTGGTGGAAAGGACAAGTTTTCCAAGTCGATTTTTCCTCAGGACAAGCGATTCACATCCACCTGTTTTCCAAAAAATTGAGCATAAGGGGTGTGTTTCTTTTTTCCCTTCTCTTTTTTACTTTTTTTTCCGAATGCTTCAAGCAATTTAAAATACGGTTATTTTTCTGAAGAAAAAGTCAGCTCCTTAAGAAATATATCGATTATTCAGTTATAAGCCTTTAAATGCTGCTAATTAAAAATGCTTATTAAATTAAAAATACTCTAATACGCCTTAATTGAACATTCCTAATATCGCGTTTTAATGAAATAAATCAGATGCATAAATATAGTTTTAAAGTTCTAATTTTTTAAAATTAAAAACATGCTTTATTTTATTTTTTGGGAAAATACATTTTTTTAAACATTTCTAATGTCTTTTTTTCAATTCCTGCTGTTAGTTCACTATCTCAATATATATTTAATATATATACAGGATATCCAGGCTTAAAGTATACAAAAGTAATGGCTTATTACAAAACTACCCATCATAAAGTAATAAACTGTTCATGCATGGCTTGGAAAACTCTCTGAGATTTTTTGGGTCTAATCCGATCGACCACACGTGCGCGCATCGTTCGGAAATCGCAGACGATTAACCTTTTGCAATGTTTTCATTAGTAAAGATGTGGACGCTACAGTAAAAGAAGCAGTGCGTATTTTGGTTAACGGAATTCAAATATGTCTCGCGTATACAGCGATGTGTTCGAACAGAATGGAATGTTGACCCTCCGACATCAAAATCTATCCACCAACAAGAAAGAACTTTAAAGAAGACGGGAACTTTGGTATTTCAAACTGGCAAGTATCCTTAAGTTTTCGTGATAGAAGACATTGTTGATCGTGTGCGGGATTCATTTCGAAGGAGTTCGGATAAGTCTATTAGGCAAGCCAGTAACGACATTCCATTCTGTTCGAACACGTCACTGTACACGAGATCTGATTTAAATTTCGTTAACCAAAATACGCATTGCATCTTTTACTGTGGCGTTCCATTTTTACTAATGATAATAGTGTTAAAAGTTTATCGTCTACTATAGCCAAATAATGCACACACGTGTGGCTGATCGGACTAGACCCCAAAAATCTCGGAGATTTTTTCAAGCCATGGATGAACAGTTTATTATATTCTGAGGGGTAGTTCTGTTTAAATAAGCCATTACTTTTGGATACTTTAAGCCCGGACACCCTGTAAATCTTGTTCAAATTTTTAATCTTCAATAAAATACTGTCAATACATTCTTTTAGCTTGTAGAGGATGACACTTGATGTTAATTTAGTTTTTCAAATATTATTCATTAATTAGATTGTATTTTTTAGTTTTAAATTTATTCTACGTTATTTCTATCGAAGTTACAACTGGCTGCAACAGAGGGAGCCAGTATGTTTTATAATGAAGTAGGAATTGATTTTAAAAATTTTATATTACTTTTTGAAATTATTATTTACCAAAGTACTCTAATTTTATTTCCTGTACACAAATCTTTAAATATAAAATGAACCAGGGAATGTAAATGGATAAAATTTAATTATTCAGTTTGTTGAGGCAAATATTATTCAACTCGTTGCCAACTAATGGCCACTCAAGCCAAATGAGTTAATAAACAAACAGAAATGTAATAAAATTATAGAACATTATAATTTGTAAAATAATTGATTTTAAAAGGAATTTTTAATTTTATATTTATGCATTTTTAATATTAGGAATTTGCATTTTATGTAAACTAATATTTATATTTATACTATGTATTTATATTGTAAATCTGGAAGGAATTTCCTTGTAACATTCTTCAGCTTACCAGATTGGCAACAGTCCGTATTTTGGCAACAGACGAGTTGCAATGTTTTGGATGTGAGCGCAGCTAAGCCTGATGGAATAAAAAATTATTCTTCGAATTCTAGTAGCAAATTTCTATACTTTAACGTTATGGAACGAAACGTTCCATAACAAGTTTATGGGTGGGAAATAGTTGTGGGTCGAGGGCCACATTGTGAATGCACTTTTTTAAAATGATTGCATTCGTTAATTAACATTGAAGACATAAATTCTACCATACAAATCAATAAATATAACTTAAAATAAGTGGAAATTTAAGGTATCCGACTACACTAAAATTGTGAATTTTGCCAAAAATTGACAATTTTTTATGATTGTATTTTATAGGCCATCTTATTAGCTTTATAAATATACCAAGATCATTATTTTCCTTTCACTAGAGCAAAAATTACAAGTGTTTTACCAAAAGCAGATGCCACTACTTTAAGCAAGATGTAATACTTTAAAAAGCGTTTTACATGAAATGTTTTTTTTTTTTTTTTTGAAAATGCTCAAACGGGGACAGCGCGATTGCTCAAGAAGTTTTGAAAATAATTAACTGAATTTTTTTTGTGTGTGTTCTATATAATAGTAGAAGTGTTTTAATCTTCAGATTTATTAATCACTGTTTTATTACAAAATTTACCGTGCCTTATGTTAATATAATCACTGTGTTTTAAGCAATTGCATATAATAACTAAGATAAAGTTCTCTAGTTTTTGTTAAAAATAAAATATCTCTTATCCTGAAAGTTATTTCAAAAATGAATAACATAGCAGTACATCAGAATTGAAAAATTGAAAATTTGTTCATAAACTTTTGGTGCAGAGGGGGCCGCGTTTATGTTATTTTTTGTAAATTTTTACCCATTTTTTCGTATTTTAGTAATAATAATAATTTCTTTTTATCTCCTTAATTTTAGCATATTTTTCTTAAAATGTACTAAACAAATGTAAAAACAATAAAAAATCCCCATATCTTCACTTTTTTTAAAAAAAAGTTGTCGCATGTGTAGTTGGATATCTTAGTTTAATATATAAAGTATGGTTGCAGCCTTCAAGTTAATGTCAGCCAACTTTCATTGATATTTACGCTGGTTGTACTTTTCATGCAAGGAATACTTACAAATATACTGATCCAAATATAAAGAATAATTTCCGTGTTATGTTTTCTGGCTACTTTGGCGAGCCGTATAAAAACCCCCTTAGCATGCCGCATGTGTCGCGTGTTTTGCTAATTTCCCACCCCTGACGTTTTCAAAATACTTCTTGAAACTTCGAAAGCACGAAGGATATTTAAAAACTCAATTTCGTATACGGACATATTTCAAAATGATAATCAAAGCTGTAGAAAATGGAAATATTTTGATTTATTAGGTTGTTTAATACGGAAAAATAAAAATAAGTATTCAATACACGCACCTCTATGTTAATTTATGAAAACCGAGATTTGATAAGAGTTTCCAAGAATGAAGACTTTGTTACTTTTTCGTTATTTCCAGTTTTCTAATTTCTCAGAATTTCGTCTGTATTCTTTCGTCCCTTTCAACACTTTTGCATTCCATTCTTTATACTTTGCATCAAAATATTAAGTGCAGATAGTCTTATATAATTGTCCGTGATGCTTGGATTATGATTGGCCAGATAAATAGTGCAGAAAATTCTAAGAAAACACTTAAGATGAAGCGGAAATTCTCCTTTGGATGCATAGTGTTAACCTTTTCCTCATTTCTCTTGTCACTCAAAACCATTACTTATGAATTATTATATCTCAAAGGTTGCAATATTTCCAAAATCAAGATTTGTAGACAAGAGTCAGTAGAAGATAATTATAGTAAATATATTTTTTTGTTTTATTTTTTTTTTGGAAATTTTATATTTTATAGAACAAGATATTGAAATGAAATCAATGTTGTTGCGGTTGTCTATAGTAATATTTTATTTTTATTGGATTCTGTTTTTGACGCACTCTTGGCAGAGAAAACTATTTGGTGCCAAAATGGCGATAGTTTAATCGAAATAACAACCACAATTGCTGATAACTTTATAAAATATACAACAGCAAAATTTAAACATTTTTTTTCTTGTCGCCTGGGGAAACGCAGAGTTTAATGTCTATTTCCATCTTTTTTTTGTTGATAAAATTGAAATTTTAGTCATCAACAAAGAAAAAAAAATATGTCTATTGTTCTGTCTGAAGACCGTTTTGCTCTTTTTTTTAAGCTTAAAAGATAATCATCATAATAAAAGAACAGAAAATCTATAACGTTTGCAAAAAGTTTCACAGGGGTAAAACGACGGTCCTAAATTTCATTTCATTCTTTTTTAAACTGAACTGCGAATGATGCCTGAAAGGACAAAACTGTATGAAATTCGACATTTACTTTATGTCATATTGTTCTTTATATCAGTGACAGTGCTGTACATGATTCTCAGACGTGATGCCATCTTGTTTCATATTGCAACGATTTCAAATTTGAAAATCGTGCTTTGGCGTGTTCTTGGAGTCATTGTCAATAAGTGCACCAAAATAGGAATTTGCCATTTATTTTAAGTATCTATTTTCATTACCTTTCCAGATACAATAAAAATTATTTTACAAGCGTATATTGAACTTTCAACTGTGTGACGAATCTATCCGTGTCCTTACTCTAATCCTCTTGGGAAATCATTGGGCTATCAATTTGAATTAATCACAACCAACCCTTTGAAGAAGCAACCGTGATATGCAGATTAGGTCGGTTATATATAGTCTAGGTCAGGGGTCGGCAACCTGTGGCACGCGTGCCGCATGTGGCAAGCGATACAATTATAATTGGCACTCTGCACTACTTTACAAATTTGTCAATTTTTAAATGGATGGAAGTTGATAAATTTGTAATGGACTTTATTTGACAGACTTCAGAATTATGGACATTTACGGAATTACGATGAATTTGAAATAACTCTAAAGATAACTTTTCAGCTATTTTGTAAATTAGTGAATGTCATTGCTGGAGAGATTTAATTGTCTGAAGAAAGGAAATGCACGTACTCTACTTTCCGGTTTTGGCTATACATATCTAAGTAAAAAAAATTTCTTTCTTTATATAAAAAAGATTTTGAGTCCGCAAAGAAATTGTTTAACAACTGAATGCTGAGAATCGTGTCAAACTTAAAGTCACACATTATGCCCCTAAATTTGCTGTAAGAAAGTAGAGCGCAAAAAGCACTAAATTCGCATTAGAATTTTTATTTATTTAACTATTATGAAGGGAAATGCTTATATTTTATGTTGTCTATTTCTTATTTCAATAAATATGTTTAAAAATACACAATACTTGTGCAATTTAAATTTTTCAAAAATTTTGTTGAAGAAATCGTTATAATTTATGCTGTTTAGTTTCATGTTAAGAAATATCTTTAAATGAGGCAAAAACTAATACATGATAAAACTGTTAACCTATATTATTGACCTCTATTCTCTAATTGCATGCATTATCAATGGAATTGAATTGTTTAAAAAATGTCCTATTGGACAGCACGTTGAATCATATTGGTAGATTGGTTTGGCATACCGTAGCTAAAAAGTTCCCGACCCCTGGTCTAGGTTTTCTAGCTATTCAGATCGACAAAAGGAATTATACGGAGATTGAAATATGGAGAATTTGACTATGAGGAGAGAGTGCTACCGATCAGGTATTAGTATATTTGATAGCGCGTTTCAGAGGTTAAATAGTTGAAGATATTAATGTGACGTTTCGTCACCATAGTTAAATTATAACTCAGATGTTTAGAGTAGTAGATTGATTCCAAAAAAAGGAGGATCAATATATATGAAGTCTTCTCATAATTCGCGTCTCTCGTAGATAATCTCCTATTGCTCTTATTTGGAACATCTATTCTAGTTTGAATTATCAGAATTCTGTTTGCTGATAATTTCTGTGTTTTTAAAAAAATAGATTGGATAAATATGGCTAGTCAACCTTCACTTCCTCCCACACCTCAAGGCGGGACGGAGAGTAGACAGCGCTCGTTATAACTGCTCCATTAATTCGAATTTAACTATTTTTCACTTATTAAAATCAATTTAAGTTATATTTATCGTATCTGAAATAACAGGAACTATAAATCATTTCCCGATGCATATTTCTTATATCCGTAATGTTAAAAATAACCAAGCATAAAGAAAACATTTTTTAAATTTTACTGCTTACACAATCAACGAATTTTGCGTGTGTTTGAGTTTATTATATTGTTATAATTATTTTATTGAGAACATTTTTAAATTTAAATTAGTTATCAATTAAAAAATTCGTGTATGGCGAAGCATGGGAAAAGCTTCAAACCGACAGAAATTCAAACTCCTTTTTCACCATACATTTTTTTTTCAATAACTATTTTAAAAAAAACTTACATTAAAGTAAATTTTGTATAATGTTAGTATGAGTATCAAGTTTCAAAGACATATATGAAGTAAAATTTTAAAAATATATCTTTTATGTTGAAATTTATATTGTGAGAAATGGTGATTTAAAGTAAAAAAAAATTACCAGTGCTATACTCATGTCCAAAATTAAGATCATAAACATAAAATCTGTGAAAACTGATAAACTATTTAGTGTGTTGTAACGAAATCTGGCGCAGAGACATGTTACAACGTGAGAACGAATATAGCAACTTAACAATATAGAAAAGATTTTAATTTTGAATTAAATAAAGATTTTATCAAAAAGTTGGAAATCATGAATTAGAGATAATGCATTTTATTCGGGAAAAAAAAAACTGTCTAATATGGAATGTGATCAATGTGATCTGCTATATAAGCCTCACAATGAGCTGCCACATTATTTATGAGGTTATCAATAAGTTTCAATGACAACAAAGCCCACTTTTCCAAAGGCGGGACGTTTAATTCCTGGGGGGAGGGGGTCCTGAAAGGAGAGCTACTCTGAGAAATGACTTTTCCCAGACCATCCTAAACATATTTAATAGAATTGTGATCCGGAGACTAGGGTCATTTCATAAGGCGAATATCAACTCCTTCATGAAATTCGTCAACAGTTTGAGTTCTGAGTGGCCACGGATTATCGTCCATAAAAATGTAGTTTAGGCCCATAGTACCCAGATAAATTTCACATAAGCTTCCAGGATCTCATTCCTATAGCTCTGTGAGTTGACAGTACCCTCATCGAAAACGTACACTGGTGTACGGCCGCCCAACATTATGCCACCACACACAAGGTTCCCTTTTCCACCAAATCTGTCGATTTTTGTTTCGTAGAAGAGATGAAAGCGATCTCCAATTTCTGTCCAGGTGAAGACTCGACGAAAATCACTTTGTGAGGTTTATTTCGACTCATCATTGAAAAGAACATGCCTCCATTCTTGTGGTGTCTCCGATTGATGTGTTTTCAGCTCCACAATATCTGGTCTTTCCTGCTGGATGCAGTCAAACAGAAGTACCAAACTGGAGGCCGAGCGTAAAGGTCAATGTCTGCAAGACGTCTGTATAGATTATTTGTCTGGAAATTCTTCCAGATGCAGCAGCAAGGTCACAAGCAGGCTGAGGAGCCGTTGTCCGCCTCTGTTGTCGTGCGTTTCATGCCCAGTATTGATCATGTGAAGATGTCGATTCTCTGAGTTGCCAATGGTTAACCTTTCCGGTGACAGTACGACTAGTTTGGAGGTGATTAAATAACCTAGAGGTCATTTTCAGTTCACTTGTAACCATCTAGACACCCCGTTTGAGACTGGCCAGCTACAAGCCTGCCAACGTCTCTCCATCTTAAGAAATCATCTAAACCAGTGATTCCTAAAGTGGTCTATATAGACCCCCAGGGGTCTACGACAGCATGCTGGGGGTCCACGTCAGCGAAAAAATAATTTGGGGTCCATGAGTTGTAAATGGGGGTCTATGATAGCGAACCTCATTAAACCAGATCATTACTTTAATTTTAAAAGAAAATTTAATTAAGTGGAAACCAGATTTACCTGTTTAACAGATTTATTTACTAAATTTAATGAAGTTAATTTGCAGTTACAAGAACCATCATTTCGGCGTTTCTTGCCATAGTTAAGCTAAGGAGTTTAATATTGGACGTCCCGAGTTTTCCTAGTTTCTCAATTTGTCACACACATTCTGCCAGGAAAAGGACGTTTTAACCTATGTTCAACATTTAAATGCCTTTTATTCAGATTTTGAAACTAGGTTTGAGAATGATTTGGTAAAACTACAGTAGGCAATTAATTAATAAGGTCACATTGAAAGAAAAACAAATGTCAGATTACAAGAGGAACTGATCGAAATTGGCACTAAGAATATCTTAAAGTAAAATTTAGAAACAGATTTCAGCAATTTTAAAAGCACCAGATTCATCTCTATCATTAAAAACATTTGTTTGTTGCTCAAATACATTATGTAACAGTTACTTTAAGTATTAATTAAATTTTAATTTAATTAACATATGTGTCTTAGGTTGTAAACACTTTACTTCCCTACAGTTAGAAATTTAAATATTTTAAAGTAAGTATATCTCTATAACAGCTGTCAAAAAGACATTTAAGTTGATAAATTTGCAAAAATTCATTATTATGTAAGTATGGGTCTACCCCAAACCATAAAACATGGCAAGGGGTCTATGAGGCAAAAAAGTTTGGGAATCTCTGATCTAAACGATTATGGGAGAAGTCATTCTCTTTGAAAACAGGTTAGCTTGTTTGTTTTAATGCAACATTTACGAAACTGTAAGCGAAATTACCATATGCTTGAACGGTCTCAATCCAGTAATTCTACAGAAACTAATGTTTAACAACATCTTTTCCTTCACTGAAAAGGTTGACATTATACTACCCCGTTGTTCAAAATATATAAAATACAAATTCTATCAGTTTTTCTTAAATCATTTTAAAATTATGACGAAAAACATGTTTATTACCATCATTTTGTGCACGAGTATAGTTTTCATTACGCACCCATTCCACAGCTTCGATAAATTAAATATGAATGTTTCAGACGAAATCAATGGATTTGAAATGCATATATTATGAAAAACATAGACTTTTTTATTTTTATGAACATAATTTTTTTTTAATTCTACTTCAAGGCAATAATATTTTTTTTACAAACCAAATCAAAGGCACTCAGTATGTGAAAATTTAAATGCATGACATATGACTTTATGGTAGAAAAATTCAAACACATCCCGAACACACTATTCCATTCAATTCCCATTCATTCCCATTCACACTTATTTCACGTACACACTTAAATTTAGATTCCACAAATTTAGATTTCTAACATCGAATCTGTTGATATGTTGTAGGTGCTTTTCCACAAATATAAAAAGGTGCATTTTCCGTTAGAAAACTATTTAGTTTTGCAAGACGTTGTACTACTTACTGAGTATAAAATTAGCTCGTGGAAGTCAAGATTGTAATATATATATATAATTATATAAGTTAGTAATATATATATCTTTATATATAAAATATACGTGTCACACACACACACACAGTGTTTGTCCGCGATGGACTCCGAAACTACTCAACCGATTATAATATAATTTTGCATACTGTGTGTCATTTCGTCCAACTTAAAACATAAGATGGTTTTCCTTTCAATAAATCACGCCATAATTTTTTCATTGCCGGAAATGTGAAGAATCCGGAAAAAACGTTGCCAGATTCCCGTAAGGGATGCTCATGTGTCTGTGGAAGTAGATATTGCAACAGAGGGTGAAAGTTTTCGGACTCTCGACGTTATTTAAACAGCCATCCGATTTTTGTTTTTTAAATCAGACAAAAACTAATTACGGAATCGGAAGGATCATTTCTTTCGCCACGATACGGTATAATTTTTTTTGCAAAATAATGATATTTTTTATTTTTTAAGATTTTTTTTAAAAATGAGTTAAAACTGATGCGTTTTTATGAAAAACTTTTTCTAAATCGTTGCGTATGAATTTATTTTCATGTTATTAAAACGATATTCTTTACTACATAATGTCATGCTTTTCTCTTTTTGAATCAGTCATTTAAAAAATAAAATGCCAAAAACTTTTTTTCCCACGATTTTTTTAAAGAATACTCCAAATTTTAACTCAACATTAAATAACTTCGTCATTTATTACGTTTGTAGCCTTTGTAGCCTTACGTTTGTAGCGTCATTTATTACGTTTGTAACCTTTTTTACGTTTGTAGAATAATGTTATCCAATTTCTGTACGAAGATTGAAAAAATTGCTTAAAAATTACGGATTTTAAATTTTTTTTGTGATTTTCGTAAAATACCGTTTTTGCGAGAAATAATTTAAACAGTCTTTTTTACATTTTTTATTTTAAAGTACTTTATTTTTGCAATTAATCTGGGAAATTTCAAAACTTTAAAGTAAAAGTAAAGCCCTCTATAAAAAATAAAAACTTAAAAAAAATTCTCAATTGCGTCAAGGTAACATACGTTAGCTTTCTGTTTGGAAGACGGGAAAGGTTGAGTTTGTTTTGTGTTTTACGCTGCATAGTAAAAAGGGGAATTCCCTCATATAACGCATCACAACAGATAGTTTTTTTTTTATTCTTAAAGATTGATTTATTGAAGAACAGTAGAATATAAGAAAAAAAATACAAGGAAATATTCTTAAATATATTTTTATCGCATAGTATTATTTTCTTTTTGAATTTTATACTGTGAAATGAATCAATATCGTTGCGTTTAAATAAAAATTATTTTTAAAGCTTTTAGTATCAGTGATTTAAAAAATAAAAAGCCAAAAGCTTTTTTGAACAAACTTTAATAAAACACTCAAAATACTTAATAATTAATAATTTCTTCTTTTATAAAGATAATTGCATGGAATTTTTTCCCGTGTGTCGAACATTTCAAAAAATCCTCACAATTTTACTTCAAGATTTAAAATTGCAGTGAAATTTTGTAATTTGAAAATTTTCTACTTTTTTGTCTTTTTTCAACATACAACTATTTTTAAAAAGGCTACATTTTCGTTTCCGGAACTAAAAAATTGCAACGAAAGAATTGAAAAGTGAGTGAGTGATTTATAAATTCTCACTGTTCGCCTATTCGAGGGTTTTTGGCGACGAACCTCGAAAATTTTCAACCATGGTCAAGTGACGAGGACGACACCTGAGGTTTCACCCATCTCTCCCAATTACCACACCACACCAACGCAAGAACAAATTTCGAAAAAGGGAGTTTTAATGACATAGTTAAAGAAATCACTCACATCGCGCACACACACATAAGTGCTATCGTCCTGAGGGAAACAGGAAATTCCCATGGGGATTAAGTTATTCACTCGGTAAAAGCCCGTGCAACGCCAGGCTAAGCGAAGAGGAAAGAAACAAAGAAGTAAAAGTAATTTCGAAAAATTATATTGGAAGTGCTGATTTTGTGAAGAGAAGGAAAAACCATTGATGCGCACTCATGGGCCTTGCACTCTCATCGTGCCCGTCACACCCACTTTAAAGTGCTGGCGTCAGAAAGAAAGGAGGAAATTAACATGGGGATTAAGTTATACTTTCGGAAAAAGCCCGTGCAACGCCGGGCCGAGTCAGCTAGTATATATATATATTACTAAATTGTGAATATTTTGATAAAATTTTAATATTCTTTTATTATAGTATAAAGGTATGGAAAGTATTGCAAAATAAAGTTATTATGTATGAACACAATTTTCAGTTTCTTATGAAAGGGATCAGCTATAAATTCTTGGGGGTATGCAACATTTTAGAGAACTTAAATCTATTTTGCATACATATTTATGTAACAGAGAGGGTGGTGTCTAGGGGTATGTTGAATGAAAAAGACGTTTAGGTTTAAGGAGATTTAATGACATCTACAGGTTGTTAAACCTGACGCGCGCGCTGCTGGGAAAAGGCAAGTATGTTCCTTCTCCCGCTTACATCCGGGGGTTACAAAGAGTGGCGCTTGTGTTGCCTGAGCGTATACAACACTCGTCCATCCTGATGTGGTCGGTCCCCGACCAGGCTAAAAAATATGCAAGTAAAAATTATACAAATATTAACAATTGGAAAGAAAAAAAATTTTATAAAAAGATTAAACAAATTTTTAAAGTTTAAATTTTCTTGAGTATAAAAATAAATAAAGTCATTAGTTCTGGAAAGAAAAGTCTTAGGGATTATCCCATGGTTTCATCAGATCAGCAGATGTGGATGTCAAATTCGGGCCTTCTTGTCTTCCTATTTTCTTTACATCGTACCTGTCGTTTGGACGAACTTTCACGACTTCATATGGGCCAAAATATTTTGGTCGCAATTTCACACCTACTCCAAACTGGGTTTTCTTGATTGCAATTATGTCACCTTGCCGCCCATCCGGTATAGTGGTCAGTGAAGCTGTCTGCGGTGCCGTAGGGACTGGGTTCGAATCCCGGAGAAGGCATGGATGTTTGTGTTGTAATCCTTTCTTTTCTTTGTGTTGTATGCCCTCGTGTTATACAGTGCGTGGTGCACGGGGTTTATAAATGTTAAAAAAAAATATTATGTCACCTTCTTTGTATTTTCTTGCTTCTTTGCGATGTTTATTGTAGTGTAGTCTACTTTGTTCTTGTAATTTCAGGATATTGGATTTGGCATCTTCTCTCATCTGTTGTTTATTCTGTAAAGATAATTGGAAATTTTCTTCCTCGAGAATGGCTTTGATTTTGATGCCATCTTTATTTTTCATTTTGTCGCCTGTTAAAAGTTCAAATGGTGTATATTTGGTGGCTATGGAAACAGCGCTGTTAATTATTCGTTGAACTGATGATACGTGTTTATACCATTTATTGGGATCTTCAAGTGAAAGCTTTGTTAGGACTGGTATTAACGTTGCATGAATTTTTTCTACCTGACCGTTCCCACGCGGTACACCTGTTGTGATTGAAATAAACTCGATCAACATCCTGACAAAATTTCTGAAATTCTGTAGAAGTGAATGCTGTTCCTTTGTCTGAAATTATTCATCTGGGACTTCCAAAGGTTACTTGTTGTAATTTTAATTTATCTAAAGCATCGTTAGCCGAAGGAGACTTTACAGAATAAATCCACAGAAATTTGGTGAAAGCGTCGATAACAGTAAAGATATATTTGTAATTTTTGTTGGTACTTGGGAGTGGACCCAAAAAGTCGATATGGTAGGTATCAAGTGGAATATCACCTTTTGGTATGGGATGTAGAAATCCTTCTCGTTTGCCAAATTTTTTGGATGAAAAAATGCAAGGAATACAATTTGCAATAACATTTTCTACAGTCTTACGCATATTTGGGAAAAAGAATTGTTGTTTGACTAAATTTTCAGTTTTGTTGATGCCGAAAAGTCCTTTAGAATGTTCAAGTTGTACGATTTTTTTTTTTTTGCATTTCAAGTGGAACGACTAGAAGTTCTTGGTCGTTGACAATTTTGTACAGCACATCGTTTTTTAATGTATAATCAGAGGCTGAAGATGATTGTAATAGTTGTTTGATACTGGATGTAAACTCATCATTAATTTGTGCTTTTTTAATTTTTTGTGTTGTCTCGTTGTATTCTATGAGCATGACTGGATAACGACTGAGCGCGTCAGCATGTTGCATTTGTTTACCTGGCCTGTGAAGTATTTCGTAATCGAAGTCTTCTAAGAAGAGAGCCCATCGTGCAATTCTAGGTGGTAAATCTTTCTTTGACATAGTTTTTTGAAATGCTTGGCAATCTGTGATTATTTGAAATTTTGTGCCGACGAGGTAGTGTCGAAATTTTTTTAATGCTGTAACTATCGCTGAGACCTCTAGCTCGTAGCTGGAGTATTTCTCTTCTTGAGGAGAAGTTTTACGACTCATATAGTGTATTGGATGAAAGTTCTGATTTGAGTCCATTTGTAGAAGTATAGTGCCAAACCCTTTCGCACTGGCATTGCAGTGTATTTGTAATGGAGCGTTTTGCTGATAAAGATGTAATACAGGTTCCTGAGACAAAATTTGTTTCAAAGAGAGAAAAGCTTGTTTTTGTGTAGGACCAAAGGTGAATGGAACTTTGCCTCGTAAAAGATCGCTTTAAGGTCGTGCGATTGATGCATAGTCCTTAATAAATTTTCTAAAATAGCCTGTTAGTCCTAAAAATGATTGTACATGCCGAGTGTTTTTAGGTGTTTGGAAATTCATGACTGCATTTGTTTCAGATGTTGAAGGATGAATAGTGCCTTCTTCAATAATATGGTCAAGAAAAGTTAATTTCCGCTGAAGAAAATTACACTTTTTAAAGTTAAACTCTAAACCATAAGTAGCAGCAACATCAAATGCTTTTTTAAGCTTTGCAATCCCTTAACATTCAGAATTTGCCGAATTTAAATGTCGTCCATGTATATAATAACAGTGTTGTCTTTTAAGAGATCTTTAAACACAATTTGAATGTATTTTTGAAATAGTGAGGGGGAATTACACAAACCAAAAGGAACTCTATTAAATTGGTATTGACCATTATGTGTTATGAAACTGGTGTATTTACGGCTATCGGGATCAATTTTGATGTGAAAAAAACTGTTTTTTAAGTCCAGATTTGGAAAGAGTATCGCTCCATGTAGTTGGTCAAAAATGTCTTCAATGAGGGGTAGTGGAAATCTTTGTTTAATTGTTTTAGAATTAAGAGCACGAAAATCAACACAGAGTCTGGTTGACTGGTCTTTTTCCTTGGACAAGAACTAAAGGTGCGGCAAAATTAGATGAACTTGGGGAAATTAATCCATCAGACAGCCATTGGTCAATTTGGTTTTCGACGATAATTTTTTCTGCTTGAATTAATCTTCTTGGACGTAACGCGATCGGTGTGTCATCAGAAAGGATAATTTGCATTTGTAAGTTTGTATCTTTAATTTTATTTGGTTTGTAAGATTGTATAAGGTTTTCAACTTCGCGACGCGGATCAACGTTCAAAATATGTGATAAATCTACTTGAGGATAAATTGCATTTAAATTTGATAAATAACAATCTCTCCTCATTTTGAAAAAGCAAAGAGCGAGATTCGGTTTTATTATTAACCGGTAAAGAATTACAATCGCTAATTTTAAATTCAGAAAAAGATTTGTTTACGTTAGCTTCGCGCTGAATATCAGTTATATATTGTGTTTGATCGGATCTGGGCTGTGACGTCAGTTCATATTTCTTATTTTCTTTTTCATCGAATAATTTCTGTTTTGAAGAGTTTAACAATTCTTTTTTATTCATTGGGTGTTTTACATTATTCGCAGTGTAAATCTTTTGAAATCGAATTGAGCCATTTGTCCTTGAACCTTCGCCGGAATGATTTGGGATAGATTGCGGTGCAAAAGAATGCAAGCTCGACATATTTTGGCTAACTGAATCTAAAGCGAAACTATTTTGTCTATCATTTTTATTTTTATGCTAAAGAATGTTCTCAGAATGAGACGATGTAGGATTTTTTTCTGAAATCCGTGCATTTTCTTTTTTTGCTTTATTTAAATCATCAAAAATATTAGGCGGAACTATTAAATCACAATACAATTTATTACAGACAGCTGCAGTTACTATTATCGTGTTTTCACGAAAACATGGAAGAGCTAATTAAATTTTAGTAAGTTCAGCTTGAATTTCATTTCCGAAAGCACATGTTAATTCAGCAGTTCCTAAAGATTTTGTTTCGGGTGGAATGAGGGAGGATTTCACACACACAATATTCGCTCCGGAATCGATTAAAGTTTTCACGATTTTATCATTAACAAAAATATTTTCGTATTGCAATTCATGTAAGGATTCATTAAACATTTTACCTTCGACTTTACAAACAGGACCGTGATTTGAATTAGGTCTAGAATTGAAATGAGTTTCGTTTCTGTAAGAATCACCACGAGGATTATTGGCTGAAGTGTTTCGAGAATAATTTGTGAAATTTTTATCACGCGAGTAGTAGCGATTAAAGCCCTGAGACGAGTTGTATTTTTGTTTTTTGCTGTCATACTGCGGTTGATGGTGTGTGTTGTCGGAATACGACTTTCGCTTTGCTACGAAGTAAACATCGCATTCCCTAGCCAATTCAGTATGTTTAAACCAAGATTCGTTTTGGCGTATCGCGTTATGTTGTTGCGTTTCTCGATCGAGGGTGGAAAATAATTTGTCGCCTATCATTAACTCAAAAAGTTTTAAAATCATTCGCATTACGAAGTTTACAATAATATTCAAAAGAACTTGTTAATCGTGACGAAAACTGTACGTGCGATTCGTTTGGCAATCGTTGAGCCCTACGAAAATTAATTGAGCATTCTTGTGGGGGGTTGGTTGGAATTCTCTTAAAATAATGTGTTTAATTTTCTCGTAATCTTGGAGTTCGTTTTCGGGAATATAAAGTAAAATACTGTTAGCTTTTTCACCGAGAATATTAATTAAGGTCTCTGATTTTAATTCCTGTGGAACATTTTTGGTTGTAAACGCACGTTGAAGTGAATGAAAAATAAATTATAATTTTCAGGTTTAGAAGGAACTGGCATACTAAAGTTCTTAACGGATTTAATGAGACTTTCTAAAAGGTTAGTTGACGGTGTTTCGAATGCTGCAGTAGTATTGTTTGAATTATTAGAATTTATAGCGGAGTTTATTTTCGCGAGTTCAATTTCTTTTTCAAGTTGAATGATTTTTGGGCCGTTTGCTCGACTTCTTTTTTCTCTAGTTCTGCTTATTTTTTTTTCTAATTCTGCCTGTTTTTTTTTTCTAGTTCTGATTCTTTTCGTTCCTCAACGAGTAAATTAAGAATATCCTTAACGAATTCAGGTTCGTTTTTGAAAGTGTCAGTTTGTTCGATTAGTGCTTTTAAAATCACAAGTTTAGCATTTTCTGGGACAGTAACACCTAGTTCTTTCGCGGCAGTTATTAGATCTTCTTTCTTAGTATTTCGATACATGCTGAGTAAAAAAGGTTTGATCCTACCTGATTTGACGATATCGGTTTGTAGACTGCAAATAGACTTCGCTTATAAAAAGCTATCCATTTGCGATGAGTTCACCACTGTTCACTTTTCACGGCGATGATTGTAGATACGAAGCAGATGGAGTTTACACTCTTGATGCGATGAATAGGCGAGGAAATTGGCCTTTTTGTTTTACTGGAACACTTGGACGATGCCGAAGAGATTTTTTGGTTGAGTCTCAAGCTTTGATTTAGCTTGGCAAAGGAGACGGTAGTATTGGTCTCAGAGCGGAGGATTGGCTGTTAGTAGGCGTCGGAGGAATTCACTGATCAAGGATTCGCCATTGTGTTGGGCGATTTCGATGAGCGCCGTTTGTTTTGGGCGACTTTTGATTTTAACACGGGTTCAAAAACCATTAGAGCCCCCATGTAACAGAGAGGGTGGTGTCTAGGGGTATGTTGAACGAAAAAGACGTTTAGGTTTCAAGAGATTTAATGACATCTACAGGTTGTTTAACCTGACTAGGCACGCGTTGCTGGGAAAAGGCAAGTATGTTCCTTCTCCTGCTTACATCCGGGGGTTACAAAGAGTGGCGCTGGTGTCGCCTGAGCGTATACAACATTTATAAGTTTCTTTTTGATTTTTTATTGTGACTCTTGGAACCCCTTGGTATGCCTCGTGGAACCCTGAGGTTCACACAGTTTGAAGACCACTGCTGTAGAGGTAGAATGGTAATTCTTTATGCACGCTTAACCCTACTTTACCACCCTAAGTCATTGACAGCTATAGAAAACATCATAGTTTTTCATTTGGGTCAATTGACTTTATATATTTGTTTGTTCATCGTTTTCGCGAATCCAGGGTTTTTCCTTTTGAATTATGTAGGATAATTTATTATGCTTTTATTTATTTTACTTCTACTATACTACTATTATTATTATATATCATTCTTAAAAGAAATATATAAAACTGAGAGAGCTATGTTTTTGACTTTAATTACGGTTTCTGCACATTAAATTGCCAATATTCACACAGAGTTATTATAACTAAGGTTATTATTTGTGCTTTCAGAACGTTCGACTTCTTTCAATACTATCACAAAAATCTCACAAAACATTTATGACTTGACGAGATCCATTTACTCTTACATGAACAATACAAACTAGAATTGTTGAAATAATTACTCAGATGGTTCCTGAAAAGATTTTTTAATCCATATGTATCAATTATGTATGTTAGGGATTTTGATTCACCTCTATATTTTCCTTTGAATCTTAAAGAATTACTGCATGCTGTTTCGAGTTTTGAACAATATAGTGTTTCGACATACCTTTAAAACTTATCTGAAAAACTGGACACTTCCTTCTTTCCTCAATGGCTCAACAGGCCAGGGTGGGCCTTGGCCTTCAGTAAAACCTTTTTCTAGGCTAGCCTTCTTTCTGCTAGTGTTCTCCAATTCTTAGATCTCAGAACTAGGGGATCTTTTTCTAGTCATCAATCCATCTAAGATTTGGCCTGCCCTTTTTTTGTCAATTGGTTGGGTATTGAAGACTTTTTTGGCGGTATAGTCTTTGTCCATTCTGACAACGTGACCTGCCTATTTAATTCGTTGTATTTTGATGAAGTTAACGATGTCAGATTCTTTATATGATTGATAGAGCTCGAAATTTGATGTTCTTCGCCACGTTCCCTTTTCCTGACTTCCTCCAAAATAAATCTTAAAATATTCCTTTCATAGATACTTATCATGTTCTCATCTACTCGAGACATGAGCCAAGTTTCACATGCATAAGTTAATAGTGATCTTAAAAGACTTTTATACAATAGAACTTTTGTTTTTCTTTTGATTAAATTCGATTTCATATATTTTCGTATTCCATTAAGACACCGAAAACTGGACACTGCATCTCAGAAACTGTAGCTTTTGCAGTAAGAGTTTTCATTTTAAAACTAAGCATGATGTACTTAAAATTTTTTAAATCTGCTCAAAAATGAAGAAAATACTTAAGAAGCAGAAAATTTCTAATCATAAAAAACATCTTCTCTAGTTTTTATGCGCCAGAGCCCAAAATATGCAATAGAATTTTCAAGATTGCCCATAACACGCAATAAATAACTCCAAATTAATCCAAACAAAGTGATTGATTACAATTTAATATTCTTTTGCACTAGGTAGAAGAAGAGTTAATATATTATATATCAGGATCTTTTCAAGCAGAAGATCTGAAAAGTAGGCATGGCAGTAGTGATGACCTTGTTCCCTATATAAAAGTAAGCCTCATCAGTAAATAGTATGTACCATACATTGTTAAATACTCGTACAAAACGGTAACTCGTAATGAATAAATGTGTACGATTCACAGTCTCACAAACTAGGTACAAATCGACTTGACCGACTGCCATCGTTCGACTAAGTGTATAATAATTGTGTATGGGGGTAGGCCTAAACTTGGACCTAGACTGACATGATACATTATGTCAGTCTCAACAGTTGCCGAATAGTTCGAAATTCCCGGATTTTTTTTCCAGAGAAGATGACCGAAAATAATATTTGACCATTAAAATTATTCGGATCATCATCTTAGAGTGACCAAGTCGAAAACGAGTTGAGCAGCCCCCTTCCAAGGACGAGGCACTGGACCCAGCTGGCCCATGGTTTAAAATGTATCTATATGGCAATTTTACTTAGTCTCCTGTAATGCAAAAAAATTGCTTGTAACTTGATACCAAATACAAATATAGCTCTAAAATTTTACAAGTATATTTAGAAGGATTTAAGATATCATTTGAGCGTATAAAAAGAATTTCGAGATTTTAATGATTGTTTCGGTACTATGTCTTCTTAATCCCTTAAAATACGAGTGTTTTCGGACAAACTGGTAAAAAAATGACCAAGGTTCTTGTTTGAGAGAGAGAGAGAGAAAATGAATATTTAGGTATAGTCTGCTATTTTCTGCAATTTCAGTTGTGAAAAGGGTAAGTTGAAAGTAGGGGATGGGCTAGATTAATTATAATCTTGCCTACCTATTTTTACAAGAACGGCTCTCAGATGGGCTTTAGAAATAAAGTAACGTGAGTCACAAGATCGCCTGTATAAGACACGGGATTGTGCAAATTTAAAGGGAACTTTCACCAGTATCAGACACGGGAAAATGCGTTAAGGAGTTAATAAAGATATTTATATAGATAAGAGTACTTTAAATAACTCCAGTACCTGAACTCATAGCATGATTTACTGTATCAAAACTGATGCGGGGCGTCTCAATGATTAATATGGCTCTCATATATATTCTTAGAGCATCTAAACTTCAAAAATATCCAAGAAATCATATTTTGTGAAATAGCTTCACACATTTTATACTTCACCATCATTTCTTACGAAATAGCCTCTCATAAAACATGATATTACAAATGTATTCAAATTTTAAGCAGATTGTAGAATATGATTTGATTCTTAAAAGTAATTATAACTGATACCATCAAATAAACCATCTCGCTTCATGAATACTAAAATGCATTAAGCATACCATTTACTACTTTTTTTTAAAAATTAAAATCATTATGCACAAGATAAATGATAATATACAAGATAAGAGCGAATCATCATCTTAATAGATTAAGTTGTATGCTAAGTAAAGACAGAAAACACGAAATGATTTGTTCAGCTGGTAGCCCTTTTAAGAGATCGGTGTGACGATTAAATAAGTTCGTTGTAACGTAGGGCTCATTTTCTTAAACAAATGATGACAAACTTGATGATTAGCAAAGTCAAAATAAATTTTATCTAATGAAGTTCTCGGCTGACCACATTCGAGTTTCTATATCAGGGGTACTCTCAACCTTTTCTTCTGGCGGGTCTCATTCACATATGTTAGCTATTTCATGCCGTCCGCATACATATGGTGGCTATTTCACGTGGGTTGCAACATGAGGATTAATGGAGAGGGAAGGGGGAGAAATGCTTTAAAACCAAGATAACACGGAAAATTTAAAATGTGAAAATTGATCAAAATATTAAAATTTTTATTTTGCTTTTTTTAAATATTATTTTTTACATTTTTAATTTTTACCAATGATTTTTTCTAAATTGGAAGCATTTAAGAATCCCTTTTTCACACTTTCTTCACTAGTCAACGGTTTCATATGATTGCCAATGATATAACAAATTTCATAGGGTGCCTTTGTTATCGATGTGACATTACCACAGACAAAACACTTTATTGCTATAGTAAAGATTATCCAATAAAGTATTTTTATCATCTCTTGAAAGAGATCTACAAGGAAAAGTGTCATTGAATGATTCCTGTTCATTGGTATTTTTTAAATACACTTTCGTGAGACACAAATCAAGCAATTACTGATCCATGCTTGTTTTTCACTACAAAATAGTCAACTTTCCAATCGTCTGAAACAATTTATTTTCTCCCAATATTTTTCTCTTGATATGAAAGGTAGTTAAAAATTAGTTCCACTCATAAAATGGTTGCTACTCAGCTGTTGTATATTATCATTAATCAGAAAAAAATATCAATTCACACCCATACGACATTGACAGCCAAGAGCGAAACTGATATATCTGATTTTTTAACAAAGAATTTCCCACCAAATTTTCATAAGTAAATTTGACTTGGGAAATGGAAGCAATGGGCCATGACTGAGCTACTTAAAAAGGCCCACTGGGCCATAGGGTGAGTGAATATTAACGTCGCACTGTTCAGCTACACGAGGGCTTTTAGCGACGGACCGTGTAATTTTGAACCATGATCAAGCAACGCGGACGACACCTGAGCTGGCACCCCCACTCCTAACTACCACACCAACGGGAGGAAGTTTGAGCTCTCTACAGATTTTACGTGCATAGTGCCCCTACACGGCAGGTCTTCAGTAGTACTGGGCTTGAGTTCATGACACGCAAGCCATGATCCGATACCTTGACCACTTGGCTTCCGCGGCCACGCTGGGCCGTAGGTTGAGTATCGCTGTTCTACATAAGCGGAATGCATTTTTATTTTTTACAATTGCCTCTGCCAAGTACAGAGTTTGATATATTTTATGAACAGATGATCATGCTCTCTGTCTTTCTCTTTATGGACGCTAATTTTCAGTTCCTAAGTGGCCGTGGTAGTCTAGTAGTTAAGGTATCGGGTCGTGGCTGGTATGTCATGAGTTCGAGCCCAGTACCACTAAAGACCGCCGTGTAGGGGAACGATGCATGTTAAATCTATCGAGAGCTCCGACGTATTCCGTTGGTGTGGTAGTTAGGAGAGAAGGGTGACTGCTCAGGTGTCGTCCTCGTCACTTGACCATGGTTCATAATTACGAGGTCCATCGCCAAAAGCCCTCTTGTTGCTGATCAGTGCGATGTTAATATTCACTCACTCATTCACTTTGATTTCCTAAAATACTTACAAAAAACATTATAGTCATTTATGAAAAATGTAACACATAAATAAATCCCCGATACTCTTTTATTATATAATACTTACTTAATTTTGAAAAAGAAAATGTATTATCTTTTTTTATATTGTATTTTCTACGAAATTCTTATCGAGAAGTATTTTTCTAAAGAGTACAGCAAATAAAGCAGTTATTTGCAGAAAACTCAAGATCTAGCAATTTCATTATAATATAGAAGAGGGAAGAGAATACGTTATATAAATATAGTATTTTAGAATTCCTGTCTCGCTAAATATTTTGAAATAAACTACTGCTAATAAATGATAATTACCCAAAAAGATTCTTCATAAAACTTTTATTGGCTTATGCGCTGTAAAATTAGTCTATTTAAGAATAAATACCATCCGTGAATTAAATATAGAACACCGGTTAGAGAGTAAGCAGAACAGGTTTACGCCAGGTATATATCAGAGTGGACTTATGAATTCAAATCACATATCCCCACAATTACAGGCTGTTACTCCGTTAATACGTGTCCTACTGCGTATCTCCAGGAAAAATGTGTCACAGCTCCGAACCTTATTTGTTATAAAATGGTATATGATCATGGGACATATTTTCTTTTAAATTTCTGGGAACTAATCCAATAAAATGAACAATAATATGTCACGTTTCCTTTACGTGTAAATAGTTTTGCCAGTAATATATAATATATATTTTGAAAGATTTAATGTGCTAAAAATATTGTATCACATGTACTTCTTTTCTGCACATCATTTATGAAATATATTTGCTCGATAGTTCTTTTTATGTTATAAATTAGACGTTTTGAGGTCAATTGTTTCGTATTTTCTTTTGAAAGAATTCAGTATGTTTGTTCTATTATATATTTGTACTTTTGTCTTTTATAGAAGCTAATTTTTTTAGAATTTAGCTATGACTGCAACCCATGAAACTATACTCCAATCTACTCGTGTGTAATATAAATTTTTTAATTTAGTTCGAATGCGTTGTTTATGGACTTTCTAGAAATGTAGACTTTAATTAGAGGAATAAGATCATTTATAAGATTCAATACTTGCTGATATTTTTTATTATGATATAAAAATTAAGACATTCGCCCCAGTATCCTCCTTTTGTTATTACTAACTCTAATTTGTACAATGATTTAGTAAATTAAAAATACATTTATTACAAAGTTATTACAAGAATTACAATACATTACGTGATAAACCACCTATAGTCTTTATTAGTAATTCAACTAAGATACCAAAGAAATATGCACTTTGTCTCTGAAGTTTATAGAATCTTTAATCTTGTATATATTTTTTACTGTATGTTAGGGTTTGCAGCCCCGGGATCCCGGTGTTTTTTCAAATCCCGAAATCCCAGGATTGAGATAACTAATCCCGAGATTTAATTTTTGTCTGAATTATGTTTTAAAATTTTTTTTCTCATGAAAATTTTCTAAGAATTTAATTTTTAGAAAATTTATATAGAGAGCTTCCACGTCCTAAATGAGACATAGCGCAACATTCATTGCTGTTCTCTAGTAATAAACAAAATTGAGACTCATTTGTCTTATGTTAATAATAAATTTGATTTTTCTTTTCTAAATCCTCAACCATGAATCCTTTTTCTGAATCATCATATTAAGTCAACATAAAAGATGGGGTTTTAAAAAATTCTTTTCTCTCTTTTTTTATACATCAAGACATATAAATTTTTTAATATTATTTTGTTACTATAAGTATATTCTTATAAGATGTTTAAGCTGTTATTACTATTTGAAGTATCGAAAAGGCATTCCTTCAATATTCTTTCTAAATATTTAAAGTTTTTGAATTAATTAATGAAGAGAGTGTAGAAGTGACTTTTATATGCTGGAACATTCAAAATAAATTTTAAGTATCAAAGTAAACATGAAATTCCAGAAAAAGCACTTATAATATTATTGGTAGAAACATTTGTTCCCAACATTGTGATATTTTAAAAATGCTTTTGTGGCATTGAGTCATAAAAAAATCTGTTCTACGTCTTACTTCTTGAAGGAATAGAAAATGTTACTTTGTATGTAACTTGATTTAATTTTATAAGAAATATTAAAAAATGGAGCACGACAGTCTTGATCGCGACTGCTACTAATGGCTGCCGTCATCCTCTTCTGCTTGCTTAGTTCCCTTGTTTCACTTATGACTTGGCTCTTCTCAACGAAAATTTACCAACACCAGGTATATGATGTATTTTGATTCAATTATCTGTGTAGATATGTTAGGTCTATCATGTTATCTCTACGCCCGTATATTCAATGCTAATATTTGAATTGTTAAGTAAACAGAAATAACCTAGCCCAAAAAGGCTTACAGACAAATGAGATTTTCTACAAATTTGGTATCGGTAATCTGACATCCATTCTGAGCTTAATAAATACATTATAAGGAAGAGAAAGCAGTAATTTTTTTCCTGCATTCCAAAATTCATAATATTCCCAGATTTTTAATGAAAAGGTGAATGAAACTCTAAATTTAAAATTGCACTTAAGACTGTTAAGGGAACACACACAGTAAGATTCAATTGGAAAAAAATATGTCAAAAAATCAAACAATTTTTTTAGCCAAAATTAAATTTTTTTCTATAACCTCATAAAATTTGAAGGCTCTAAACTTAAAAAATACAGAATTATGATAGCTTTTACTTTCGTTTTTATTCATGTGTATTCGTATTTTTATTCATGTTTATTCGTATGACAAATAAAAAATTTAAGCTTAATTATCTCTGAAAGATAGAATAACTAGTTTGTCTTCATTTAAAATGCTAAGGCTTTTTGTCTATTGTGCTTAATTCTTTGAATGTATTTTACCAATTGTTAGTGGTATATGTATCAAAAGTTTGTATGCATTTTTGAGTCAAAGCAATACTTATTTTTTTAAAAATAATTGAACTCAGAATTTGTACATCTTTTAAGGAATTTTCAATAAGCATTCATAAAAATGAAGTATTGTACAAATACCAATCATGTTATCGCGAAACCCATACCAACTTTTGTTATGCATAGTTTAACGTAATTGCAAATCAAATTTTATGTGTGTACGGAGATTTTTGTAGGAGAAGTAGCATTTTAAAATTACCTTAAAAACTTTTTTTCCTTAAAAAATTAAATAGCTAGCCTTTTATGAAATTTTGAGCACAAAATCTGTTTTACATAGTGTACACACATCGGAGGCAATCAAAAATTTTTTGAAAATTCTTAGATTAAAAAGTGTTGTGTAAATCGTACCATGTCCCCTTAAGGAAATATTGAAACCATTAAGTCGTATGATTACAAGTGTGATTATCATGTATTTACTCGTACGACGTCAAATGAGCCAAAACCTCATTTTGGAAAATGAAATGTGATGGATATTCGCAATGATGGAGGGATACAAAGTATGGGGATTCAAGTCAGAAAAAGTTGGTTCGTGAAATTTCTGGGGCTTTCCGTTAGAAAATTTCGAAGGTCATTGTTCATGGACGGATTAAAAAATCTGGTCGTATGATTCTCGCAAAAATAGCTGGCACACTCTCAAATCTTTACACAAGTAAGAGGTCATTGGGGCTGCGTGTGTGTGTGTGTAACCATATATCATATGATTATAAATAGATGGATGTTACTTTTCAGTGTTGAAAAAAATGGAATTTTAGTGTCCTGATGAGAATGTAAAATACAGGCATGTTATACAAAAAGAGCCCAGAACGTATTTCATTAAGAAAAGTTGTGGTGGATTTGTGATGAAGTGAGGGGCTTTTGGTTACAACAGTCAAGTGGGCTTAGCTCTCAAGTCGACAGAGCTGTTTTAAGTATGTAGAAATACTAGAAAACATGCCGTTGTGCAGAAAAATAGAGGAACATAATTATAAATTATCAGCATGATAATGTTCCCATGCCCATTCCAAAACTATGAAAAATAATTAAATTTAAACATTATTGCTGTTCCTGAATGGCCACCGTTGATTCCTATTCTAAGCTCACACTTTTATTCAACGAGTACCATAAAAAAACCCATTGAAAATGCATGGTACAACCTGGAACCAATGATAAAACAGGCCTTAATTATTTCGATAGTAAAGCATTTATACGATGTCATTCTGAAAAACAGAAATTTTTTAAATGGTTAAGAATATATTGCATTGAGAGCACCTTTTCTAGAAATGTCATATATTCAATAAACTTTTGTGTGACGTGTTTTTGATTCTCGGCGTCCACTGGGCACAGTTCTTGACCCTCGGAGACGACAGAGTCTACAATAATACATGAAATTAATGATGTCTCCCAAACATTATTATATATCAAAAGGTTAATATTTATCGAACACAAATTTGCCCGATTTTTCTTAAACTTTCACTTCTATTGGTTGTCTTTTTCTGATCTGGTATTCACTACTTGTTTTAAAATCAACAAAAATGAGATCGAGCAGAAGAAAATACTCTTGTTTATTTTCAGTAATCCGTATCATAAAGTGAATAAAGTATTATGGGAGGAAATAATTATATTCTTAGGAGTATAAGGAATTATAGATGGAATACGAGTATCAAAATAGTAAGAAAAAATGAAACATCTTAAATAAGCTTATAAAATATATTGTTCTTTGTAATAGGTGTCATGCTAATCTCTGAATATTTTCACCTTACCCTATGCATTCGTAAGACTGTTTTGTATTTTTAAAATCAAATTTGGATATGATAAGGAACATATACAGAAAACAGCAAGTGAGAGAAAAATTTATTTTTTCATTGATCATAATGCGTTAGAAATTAAGAGTTGTACTCATTTTATCAGATAAAAAAACACATATATTTTACTCTTTTATCACATGAAGTCTAAATAGTTACGTGAATAGAATACACAGAATCAGCTAATTTAATAAATGTTCATATTTTAGTGTGGTTACATTTGCATTTTATCAAGATGGAAAAATGTTTTTATAATTTCACACTTTAGGTAGCATTTTATGCAAATCATACTTGTTTAGTGAGAAGTCATCTACTTCACCTGCTTAACGCAGCGTTTCTCAAACAAAATAAATTCGCACATAGTAAGAAATAAATACATTTATAAATGTGCCAGTTTTGCCCATGTATCTTATAAATAGTTTAGCAATACTAAGTTAAGAACAAGTTAAATAGTTACCATTGACGCCATAGAATTTGCATCTATAAATTATACAGAAAAATTAACACATCTTGAAAATTTGTACAGTTTATAATTAATCCATTTTCTGCCGATTAAAAGTTACGTGATTCGCTCCCCAATGCCACCGTTTTCCACGTAAGCATACGTTTGTAATGTATTGGGAGGATAGTAGGAATAAATAGGCGAATCCCTTAAAATAAGTAATTCCTTCACAAACGTTGTCAATGTCTTTTTATTGTATTCCAAAACCTTCGCAATAATTTTATGAATAGCAGTGCACAGAAAAAACCGTACTTCGGAAAGACGTATATATACGTCCTGGTCAATTAACGCTTTGGCTGAACAAGACGTTGAAATTCGCCGGTGGAAAGAGGTTAAAGTATTGCAACTTTAACGTTATAGTACAGTATTATTGAATTCAATACATTGTTTTTGTGTGCAGGAGGAGGGGGGGGCGATGAAAATTATGGTTGAATATTGAGTCACAAACATTGGAGGTTTGAGAAGCACTGGCTTAATGAACTAACGATAATTCTCTTCTGTCTTCATATTATTTTCTACATGTAGACTGATTTTTAACAATTCATAAAGCGTAATTAGTTATTTTCATAGTAGAGGAAAATATTTTTTGTACACTGCTGGCCACCGTAAATGCAACACCCTGAAGGAAGCACGCAAATAACACGAAATTTACAACATGAATTAGAGGAGGTGAGATATTCAAATGATTAAAATTTCAGGGCAGACACACATCACGCACGCCTGTGGCGCCACCCCAAAGGGCTATTTAAGGCTTGGAGATTTTGACGATTTCAAGTTCGGCAATTGCGGTTTTCTTGTGGTTTTTTCAAAAAACGATCAGTTATATCTCATAGAAAACAGCGAACAGCTTTTGATCATGTATCCGAGTTCGACAGAGGCAGGATAGTGGCCTACCGATATTGTGGATTATCTTTCAGGGAAATCAGCAGTCTTGTTGGACGAAACCAAACAACTGTAATATGGATATGTGACCGTTGGATGCAAGGAGGGTACGGCGGACCGACGTGGTCGATAGCATTCACCTTAGTGCACCACTTCACGTGAGGACAGGCAAGTTGTGTGCATGGCATTAACGGATCGCTCAGTCACATCACGAACCATAGCACAGCACATAGAGTCTGTAACGCACCATTCAGTGTCTGTGCGTACCATTCGACGCCATTTACAGCAGAGTGGTCTGTCCACAAGACGTCCATTGCCTGGTCTACCCTTGACGCAGAACCACACACGTCTCCGCCGCCAATGGTGCGATGAAGGAAGGATGTAGGCGGCAGAATGGAATGAAGTTGTCTTTACTGACGAGTCACGCATCTGTCTACAACACCACGATGGTCGGATTCGAGTCTGGAGATACCGTGGAGAGAGGATGCTGAACAGCTGCGTTATGCACCGCCACACCTGTCCTGCACCGGGTATTATGGTATGAGGTGGTATTGGATATCACTCTCGCACTCCTCTAGTACACATTGCCAGTGCTTTAAACAGTCAGTGCTACATCTCCGAGGTGTTGGAGCCAGTTGTCCTTCCTTACCTTCAGCGCCACAGCCATATTTCAACAGGATAATGCGTGATCGCACGTGGCACGCATTGTCCAAAGGTTCTTCGTCAATCACCAGATTGAATTGCTTCCCTGACCGTCTCGCTCTCTGGATCTTTCACCGATAGAAAACATGTGGTCCATGGTTGCTGAACGACTGACCCAGATTACACCCCCAGGTGCCACTCCAGATCAACTGGCAAAGTGTGGAAGCTGCTTGGTCTGCTGTACCCCAAGAACACATCCAAAGTCTCTTTGAATCAATGCCGAGGCGTGTGGCAGCGGTGATCTCCAACAATGGCGGCTACTCTGGCTACTGATTCTGGAAGGAGCCACACTTCACAAAAGTCTATAAATTTAATCATTTGATACTTGGTCAACATGTTATCTACAAAATAAATTTTGTTGTGTTATCTCTTGTCTTTCTTGGTGTTGCATTTACGGTGGCCAGCAGTGTAGAAAGTGAGTAAATGTAAAAAACATATTTTGAATAGAACTAGCATTTTAACGAAATTTTGATGCATAACCTTACTTTAGTCGTATGAGTATGACAAATATTAGTTACAGTTTCTTTTTTGATTACCTGTTAAAAATTTGGCTACGTAATGACGTAATGATAGGTGTTATAATTAATAAAAAATACGTCTTCTGACTTAAGAATTTTTCAGCTCTGACCGTTAGAATTCTTCAACCTCGATATTCTATTTTTAATCAAATAATATATAAAAATAATTTTTAAGTCAATTCCTTCTTTGAATGGATGAATAGAAAGTATTTTATTAACGATTGAAATTGGAACTATTTATATATATATATATATATATATGTATACACATAGGGAGAGAATGAACCAATAGTAAGAATTAAAAAAAGAGCATGATTTGCCTGCATTGTTGTAACTATGCACTCTCGGTTCGGCTAGTTTGGCTGAAAAACTGGTTTTCTACACGCCAACTTTTGTCATTGTCCTAACAGTTACATTGTTACAATAATAAAGACGAATCTAAGTTGGCATCGAAAACCGGTAATTTAATTAATTAACCTGTAATTAATGTATTAATACTTGAAAAAACTGTATTAACATCAAGTGTCATCTACTATGAGTTAAAAAATTATTTGAACTTGATTGTGGATGAATAGAAAGTATTTTATTAATGATTGGAAATTTGAACAAGATATATATATACAGTGAAAGAATGAGCTAATAGTAGTAGGAATTGAAGAAAAAGAATCACTTTTAAACACTAAAAGATTCAAATAGTATAATACAGTTAGTTTAGGATAATATAAAATTAAGTTTGTGTTGCGAAGAGAGAGAGAGAGAGAAAGTTCAAATTTTTGTCGAACTCCAGTTAGCCTCGTTCTCAAGTTTCCATTTTTGAGCGCCCTTTATATCTCTCATTTAGTTATATCTGAATTTTTTAGTCTACGTTTGTACTAAGTCAAAACCATCTGCTGTTATTTTTTTAGTTCGCTACAACAATAACGATGCTTAAAATTTGACTAATTAGCGGTTAAAATTAAAGAATATTTGGCAAAATCAAAAAGCAGGTCTATATTCTATAAAAACAATATTTGATTTTTATATATTTGAAGATATTTTAGAATAAGCTAAATAAATGCTAAGAAATACAATTTTAAATGATATTTCCCTCCCTTTTTCTCCATTAGTACCGTTTAAATATCCAAGGCTAAATGTGCATTTGCTTAGAGTTTCATTGTAATTCTGCCCACAAAAAAATCTAATTTCTCCCTTTATTCTTTCGGTTTCCTTATTTGTAAAAAAAAAAAATTATTTCAGAATATACTCAGGAATAAAGTTTTTCCAGCTTTTCGCTTCTTAAATAATTATAGCATTGCCTAAGTCTGTTACTGCATTGTCACCCTAAATGTACTGTTTAATGCTAGTTTATTGTGGTTTATGGGCCACAACACCTCTAAATAGTTCCCATACTCTGTTGCATTCAGAATGCAGCAAACCGTACATTTATACTGCCTTGCATTTTTCTTTAATTTATTTTTCAAATCCACGGCTATTTCCGGACACTAGGCATTAAAATTCTTA
Source organism: Trichonephila clavata (assembly GCA_019973975.1). Taxonomy (NCBI): domain Eukaryota; kingdom Metazoa; phylum Arthropoda; class Arachnida; order Araneae; family Nephilidae; genus Trichonephila; species Trichonephila clavata. The sequence goes on from BMAO01028159.1 coordinate 40,557, forward strand.
TAGATAATTGAATTAGTTCTATGAAAGATTTTTTATGTCCTATAAAAAAAACTCTGTGGAGCGTAATGCACGCCCCCGAAATCTCCGCATTGCAGGGGGCCCCAGTGTTATAGAGGGCCCAAAGCGTAACTGAGGCCAAGTGAGGCTTACCCTTTGTAAGATCCGACATGAGGCCCTAAACTTGACTTTGCGAGGGAGCCCTAATAGTCTCCGTTAAGCCACTGGAAAAACTCCTTTGTTTTTTCTATTCATTTACATACTTTAATTTTTGTGACTGCCACGTCATTGTAATTTATTTTCTAGAACTGTACCGTTCTAATTTCATTACCTTTTATTTAACCTCCGGCTATCCAGATTTAGCATTTTGTTTTCCATTAGACCTGTCAAAATGCCAAACAGATAGACTTATTATTAAGGAAAAACAAAAGTTGTTGCTTCAGTTAGAGGTCACCCAAAAGTATCTAAAAAAACCTGTTGAATGTTACTTTGTAACAATTTTTATCAAGACAAATAGATTATATCCGTCGAGGAAATGTTACAAAATATCCATTTCAGACTAAATTATATATATTCATGTGTGGGGGATGATAGAGGCGTAGTGGGCTTACAGTTGAATGGCATTCATTCAAAGATTAATTTGAAATTCAAATCGTGCCAACAAGTGTTTATATATTTTCATTTAAACGTTTCCTAATTTTATATTGTGCTTAACGTGTCTGGTTACGTTTGAAACCGGGATCTTGAAAAGACGTATAAATGGATAATTTTTTTGGCATTCAGGGTCAGTTGAATTAGAAAATACATATAAAATTGTTTTAAGAATATTATTACAAAAAGAAATTACATACATATAATATTTTGGCAAAAAATGGGAAAAGAAGGACATATTTTCAAAACATTCTCTTTTTTTATGAAAAAAATGTTTCTCAAATAATAATATTTTGGCTATATATATATAGCTAGAACTTCGTTACCCGGGGATAAGTTTAAGATTTTGAAATACAGGATTATCAGAAATGAATGACCCGATTACAAAATTTAATAATTCCCAAATGAATAAACAGAGAATGATCATTAATATGTCATTGTAAAGATAAAATATGGAATTTTGAGTTTGAAACATTGTGTGTGTTTTTGTGAAATAGGTGGCAGAAATGTTGTAATTGTGAACAGAAGTTTAAATGGTGTCACAGCAAGGGATAGCCTTTTGTGTGCTCTCGTTTGCAAAAAGTTTCTTATTAATCACGGTTCAATGTGAATTTTGGAGAAGGTACTATAGAAATGCACCGACATTTAAGAGTATAAGAGAACGGCACAAACAGTTTGTAAGGGATTTACAACCCTTCTTCCCTGTAACCCGGCTAGAGGTGTGGGAGGAACTAAATGATCAGAAGACATAATGAACTTCAATTATTTATATTTATCACTATATTCAACTCAGACATAAATAATACTCTAAATAGGACAAATGTGATCGGTCAGAGTACGAAGGTGAGACAAGATGGCGTGGGGATAATATATCCGATCATACAAATCTACCCTTATGATAACTTATACCAATCTTGATTAATTTAGAATCATGCTAATAATTTAACTCTCTGACTTCTACTTGAAATAAGATCACAGTACCTGAACTCTTGTGGTCTTCTTATCCTTGCATTTATGTTAACACGGCTCCAACAGTTGAACTAAGTGCTTATTTAAGATTCCAACTTCTGGCTTCGTACACTGTTTACGTATACGTTTTACTGCCGATTTACTTAGTTTCTCATCTATTAACTTCGCATCCAAGCTATCCTCACTTCCCTAACCTTCAATTCTCACTTCACTAACCTTCAAACTCGCGAATACAGAATATATATATATATTAACCTTAATTTGTATAATCTCGCTTCCTGTCCTCGGAGAAAGTTGGTTGAAAAAATGATGGCCCAAAAGGGGTTAGTGGAAGGAATCGTATAGATCCGTCACAAGATCTAGGAAACTGGATGTCTGTGTAAAGGCAAAAGTCCAGGGTGACCAGGTTCGCAATGATATTATTCGGATACCTAAGGGAAATTAAATTGAACGTTTGTGAATACAAATTCTACTTTACATCAAGAAACGTAAGGCACAAAAGATTTTCATATTTTATCTTTACAATGACATCTTAATTAACATATTCTGTTTATTCATCCGGGAATTATTAAATTTTGAAATCGGGTCATTCATTTCTGATGACACTGTATATCCACACCTGTGGATTTGTTCATATTTTATTATATCAAAGGAGAGAAATTTTAGTAAAATAATCCGCCATTATTTAAATTGATCATTACTCAGAAAGTAAAGTGAGTTTTCCAAAATTTTTTGTTCCACCTCTGTATAGATGTTCTAGCTTATATACAGGCAAAATAAAATTACAGAAGCATTTTTCATGAAAGGAAAATATTTGGGAAATATGTCATTATTTCTTCAGTTGCATTAAAATAATTTTTCTTAGGAATAATATTCTTAAAATAATTTCTCATGTATATTCTAATTCAACTGACATTAAATATCGAAAAGTTACCACTTTACGCTATTCACTTACACCAGTGCTTTCTAAAACTTTCAATATTTACGACCCAATCTTCAATCATAATTTTCGTTGTTCCATCCCCCTCCCTTCCATACAATAATAATGTATTTAATTCAATAAGAATACGCTCAGCCAAAGCGTTAATTGACCGGACGTATATATACGTCTACCCGAAGTACGATCTTTTCTATGCACTGCTATCCATAAAATTATTCTGAAGGTTTTGGAATGCAATAAAAGGCCCTTGACAGTGTTTGCGGAGGATTTACTTTCTTCAGAGGCTTTGCTTATTTATATTCCCTATCCCCCCCTCCCCTGATACATCCTTACGTAGAAAACAGTGATATTGGGGAGGGAATTGCGTAACCCTTAATCGGCAGTTAAGGGAAAACAAAAAACAAACAAACAAATTATCAAGATATATAAACCTTACTTTAAATATATAATTTTATATATTATGAAAAACCCATGGGGTCACTGGTAATTATTAAACTTGCGCTTTACTTAGTATTATTAAATTAATTGTAAAATACATTGTACAGTACTGATGCATTTATATCTGTAATTTATCAGTGCAAATATGTATTTTATTTTTTATTATGTCAGAGAATCTATTTTGTTTGCTTACTTTCTGAGAATTTATATCTTTTAAATAATCTTTTGTTTTTGACTTTATCAATATTCTCGCACCCTCCTTGTAGAATTGTCACGCCCCTCTTGGAAAGCATGCCCCACAGTTTGAGAAACGCTGACTTGTACGCTTTTTCAAAATCACGGTTCTGAATGTAATCAGTCACCTTATTTTACCCTTCCAGAATGATATTTTTCTTCAGAAAGACGAAAAGTAGAATGTTATTTATCATTTGAAATTTATACTTGATTTCAGTGCATAAGAATTACGAGTTTTTAATTGTTATCAGAGAGATCTTCCCATAAATCTTTGCTTACAATGAGATAAAGAGTGCTGAAAATTTTTAAAATAATTGTACTTGTCAAGTGATAAATCCGATTGATTGCATGCGCCTTCGTTTTGAAAAATGCCGCAGGCATTGCAGCAATTTTTTTATTTATATTTTTATAAAAGATATATTGTACAAAAATTTTCTTTCATGTCGTAAGGTATAGTTAAGCGAGGAATGGTGACATTTTTAATAAATTTTTCCTACCCCTCATCAATATTCTCAGTTTCCGATTCACGGAACAAATGAAATCGTTCATCATCCGCAACTGTTTTTGAAAGGTTATTTATTACTTGCCTAACGCAATTTAAGTAATTACATAGCATCAAAAGAATTTTTTTTAAAACAATTTTATTTTTTAAAAACTATAATGTTAGATCTTAAACTGTAATGGCCTTGTGTGTGAATTTGGAATTAAATATAAATGTATATATAATTAAATTCTTTTCTAGAACCAAAAGTTTCTAAGTTAAATTTAGTAATAATTTTGATTATTTTATGCGCTTTCTGTTTTTAAAATACATTCAAAGGTTAGCAAGTAAAAGAGGGGAAAGCAATTATTGTGTTTTTACATGTAACCGTTATTAATAACATCTTAAATATAGGGAAAATATTGACGCTTTTGCAAAAAAAAAAAATCCACCAGTAAAATATTTAAAGTTATTTAAAAAATTATGTTTTATTCCCTTCTCATTTGAAATATGAAAAAATAGTGCTATTCCAAAACATTTCTAGAATTATAATTATCTTTTTTAACTCTTTCTATAGCAGTTATTTTTTGTTGAAAGGACAATTAAATTGAAAAACGTTGCAAATGAAGCCTCGTTTCAATTATATAATTTAAAGTTATTGAACTTTACGTCAATCGAATCGATTAATTCCTAAATTATCAATATAAGAAATGTATATTATCTCTAACCTTTGCCCTCCCGCGTGTTTGGGAATCTCATAATGTATACATATAATTACTTAATGCCTTTAAGTTACTGATATGTAAGTTCTAGCATTAAGTTTAGCTTCACCCATTAATTTAAAAAGAGCAGAAGTTGAATTTCTAAAGCTTAAGTATAATCATATTTTACGCCCCCGTAACTCCCCCCCCCCATAGTTAATTTCTTATGACCTATTTTTAGCAGATCTCTACTCAACAAAAGAAACATCCTTGCAAAATTTCAAGAGGTTTTACCTGTTTAGAAACAGAAATTTTTATTCAACACATTCCTTAGTTCCTGCAAATTCCCTTGGGAGTCAATTTTGTTTAACCTATTCTGAACAAAAGAAACATGCTTATCAAAAATGGGAATATTTATTTACAAAGCATTTTTAACCCTCTTAGGAAGTCGATTTCTACATTATCCGTTTTTAGCAGATCTCTACTCAAAAAAAGAAATATGCCTACCAAATTTCAAAGTTTTAAAACTACTAGTTTGAAAAATTTCGTGATGAATGACTTAGTTCCTTTTATCCTATAAATTTAAAGATATCTTAGAAAAGTAATATAAAAATCATGTTTATTGTGCACGTTTTGTTGGTTTTATATCAGGAACAAAGAGATATGCAGTTACAGTGTGAATTGCATAAAAAAATGAAATTATATGTGATTCAACTCTCTTTCTAGCTCTTCAAAAACTTTTGTATAGAAAAATTATTACACTTTATTACCATATATACATATATGTAGTAAGCAAATCCACCATTTGACGACGGATATGCTATCGCGCAGAGCCTCTGCGAAATCCACCCAGACATGCAAACGGACAGTCTTTTCACGCGGACTGAGCCTTAAATTCTAAGTGCGTGGAGGCACTTCCTTTCTATTTTGAAAAAAATTGGTTAAGGGGTCTGGTACGATTTACACATATTTTTAATTTAATGCTTTTCATAATTTTTTGTTTGCCTTCTTTGAGTATGTATAATGTAAAATAGATTTTGGGCTCAAATTTCATAAAAAGCTTGCCATTTAATTTTTTAAGGAAAAACTTGAAACTTATGAACTGATTTTAAAATGTACTCTTACTACAAAAATTGACGTACATATATGTAATTTGATTTACAAGTACGTTAAACTACGTATAACAAAAGTTGGTACGGGTTTTGTGACAACATGATTGGTATTCGTACAGTATTTTATTTATAATGAATTCATATTTAAAATTTCTTAAAAAATGTGTAAATTCTAACTTTAGTTATTTTTAAAAAATAAGTATTGCTTTGATTGAAAAAAACATACCAAATTTTGTTCCATGTGCTATCAGCAACAAGTGAAAAAAAATTCCAAGTATTAAGCACAATAAAAAAAATGCCTTCGCATTTTAAATGAAGACAAACTAGTTATTTTATCTGTCTGAGATAAGTCAGTTTGATTTGCCGTTGAATGTGAACGAAAACAAACGTAAAAGTATTAACAACTCTGCGTTTTTTAAATTTAGAGCTTTCAAATTTTGTGTGTTTGTAGAAAAGTATATAAAAAATAATTTAAACTTCTAAAATTACATTTCAATTTTTGACTAATTTTTGTGAATTGAACCTTACTGAGGTGTCTTAACGCAACTTTTATTAAATATATTTTATACAGGCCTCTTCCCTGTTTGTGTTAATATATATATTCAGTTGTAATAAAATGCATATAAACGTAACAAATATCCTACTAAAATATAAATACCGTAAATGCATTTTGGACGATAAAATAAAAGTAATAGGTATTCATTATATACCAGAGATTCACAAACATATGAAAAAAAAAAATCAAAAGTACTCTTAACAGAAACTTACTCTTACTAAAAATCAGTTTCGGAATATCTAAATGGTTATCTAGTAAACAAAGAAAGAACCCATTAGCTGTGTCTTCCACTTCTAAACATTAACAGAATAGAAAGCAGTAATTAGCTTCCAATAGAGCCTTGTTGTAATTAAGGTTGCAAATTCGTGTGTAGTGCTATCAGAGAGGCATACATTTCGATAAGTAACTATGCTTCTTTTAAAAATCCCAGTTGCCCAATTTGTTAATCAGTTAGGTAAATCTTGTCTCGGTGATACACTGTCTTTTATATAAAGTCTTCTCTTTATCTCTTGGAATCAGATATGGAAAATCCGAATTATTAATTGAATGTTTAGGAAGTCAGTTCTAAAATATGAAGAGGCAAATTTTTAAAACTACGAAGTACTACTTTTTATTTGAAGTTAAGTGTATACAATAATTCAATTCTAGCTTAGCTTCTTTTATCTTGTGAACCTCTCTCGTTTCTTAATAATCAAATTGCTTTGTTTCAAATCATGAATAACTCGACATTTATTTTAAACTTGATGATTTCATTATTATAAATACGTCTTAAGGTATTCGACTACTCGCAGCAACTTTAAAAAAAAAATGGAGATGTGGTTTTTTTTGTTGTTGTTATTTTTAGAGATTTGTTAAATACATTTTAAGAAAAATATGCTAAAATTAAGAAGAGGAAAAGAAATTGTTACATAATAAGAAAAAATAGGTAAAAATTTACAAAAAAAAATAACATAAACGCGGCCCATTCTGTACCAAAAGTTTATAAACAAATTTTCAATTTTTTAATTTGTGTTGCTATAGTATACATTTTTGAAATGACATTCAGGATAAATTTTAATTTTTACAAAAACTAGAGCACTTTATCTTACTTATTATATGAGATTGCTTAAAAAACAGTGATTATATTCACATAAGGGACTGTAAATTTTGTAATAAAACAGTGATTGATAAATCTGAAGGTTAAAACACTTTTACTATTGTACAGAACATACACAAAAAATTTCAGTTAATTATTTTCAAAACTTTTTCAGAAATTTCTGTCCCAGTTTGTGCATTTTAAAAACACACACACACACATTTTAAAATATGACATCTTGCTTAAAGTAATGACATCTGCTCATACTAAAACACTCGTAGTTTTTGTTCCAGTGAACGGAAAATAATAAACTTCGTATTTTTATAAAACTAATAAAATGTGGTCTATAAAATAAAATCATAATTTATTTTTCAATTTTCGTCAAAATTCACTATTTTAGGGTAGTCGGATACCTCAAGGTTTGATGAACCATTGATTATTACGCATATGAATTCTATAAGTATTTTTAATGTGTTTATCAGTCCACATATTGAAGCGACAAGTTATACGAGGGACGTTCAAAAATAAGTTTCAACATTCTTTTCATACAAAAATTTTATTACCAAACAAAAGGTACTATCTTATCATGAACTACACATCTTGAACTATTTTTTGACATGGTGGCTGCCGATATTGAGGCATTTTCAGAAGCACACAATCAGTCTGAATAAATCACTTTGGTAAAACCCGGTGCCCTGAGATGCAAGGAACTGTCACAAAGTATGTTCCATTCCAGCATTGTTTTGAATACAGGGAACAGGTGAAAGTCCGATGGGGTTGTCGCGAGCGAGAGATCGCGGGTGTGGGAGAGTTTGAGAAAGAAGTGGACTGATCTTAGAATAACTAATTTTATTCAACCTTTAACACTTTATGAAATGCACTTTTAGAACTTAACTTTGGGAGCAATACAAAATCTTAACCCGAAATCAGATAACGAATCATCAAAAATACTTATCTTGGTTAAAGCTCCTTGAATTAATCTGTGGTGGTGGTATCTATATAAGCCACTAACTGCCTCCAGACTGAAGTGATCAATTTGGTCTTGAGGTAAGTTATGTGCTTACGGAACAGAGGTACCCAGAAAGAATCTCCTTTCATTTCTAACCCTGGTCGAACAAAGAAAAACGCAACCTTCCCGCATCAGTAGTGGCGCCATCTATCCATCGCAAATGGAAGTAAGCCGTCAGACACATGATGCAACCCACAAGCCGTTGCACCCAAAATGCCGCAACAGACAAGCCATCACACCTAATGTCGCAAAACTCGCACGCTCGCCATAACAACGACACCATTTCGTTTTTCTACCAACTCACTGGTACGGTAGTGTGTGCCGGTGGCATCTTTAAAAGGCACTAACTGCCTCTAGATTGAAGTGATTGTTTTGGTTTTGAGGTAAGTTATGTGCTTATGGAACGGAAGGTACCAAAAAAAGAACGAATCTCCTTCAAATCTTTCTTGAAATCTGTTAGTATGGTCGGTTCCAAGTTTGGTTACTTAGTCACTTCCTGACAATTTCTTCATCAAATATTAATATTAGAATACGCGACCACCAGTCGCTGTCTACTAACTCTTAGAATTCAGCTGAACGATAGACGCTTTACCATTATCCCGCTGACAATGGTTATCTCTCTTATCTTGTTAACCTCGAGACTGACATTTAAATAGCAGTTACATTTGTATATAAATTAAGTCATCTCTACTGAAAACGGTTTTTAAACTAAAATCACAGTTAAAGAATATTTTCCCCAAGAGGATTAGTAGAAGATCCGAATAGAACCCGTTACACAGGTTAATGTTATTTTCATTCGGGATCTGCAGGGATACCCACTTCGAACTTCATCTTCAATAATTTGCCTTCCTTCTTAGAACATGCAATACTTGTAGGTATAATAGTCTGTAGGTATTCATGGAGGACGGACATTATAGTCCCATGTGTCCATTAATACCGGATAACTGTCCACACTTCCATTGGTGACCATGATATCAGCACACGTGTGACTACTATCGTGATTTGTTCTTGAATCACCTCGGGCACCTGCTGCTGCTCTCTCTTCTTGGAAACCCTCTTAATGCGTCATTCTTCCAATGCTGACTCTTCTTCCGTCTTTGAGTGGAAGTGGTATCTTGTGGTGATTGTATTTTTATCTGGTGTGCATCTTCCACCTAAAAAAATATTGCAAAAGTTGTCAAAGACATTGAATTATAAATTTGACACTCCGAACTATATTTACAAGTTCGTTTAAAAGTAACAATAAAGTCTCCTTCTTCTCACCAAAATTAAAACGGCAAATCTGTAATTGTTCCATTTCTATTTTCCAATCCATCTGAGCATGTAAGGAAGAAGAAATTGAAGTTAATTTACATCTCTATATTGCGGAATCGAAACTTAAACAATAATTAAAAATATACTTATTAAATAAGGGTAATACAAATAAAACATAACTCATATCATTTTTTTTCTAACCATTCAGAATTTTATTTCTCGTAACTATTTTGTTTCATTATTTGTTTCTTAAAATTTTAAAGATTTTTTTTCCTTTTACCAATTTATTAAGAAATTTATTTTTCGTACATTTTCACTGTAAAACCATAGTCGAGAAAGTGATTTTCTACTAAATTACAAGTGAAAATGCTTCCGGCAATAGTTAGACAACTCTCAGATTGAGCCAAACTTATTGCTGGCGTTTTGAAAATAATCAAAGTTAAAAGAGTATGAGCAAATTTAATACCCTTAGGGGTTCATCTTCATAGTTAAATGAATTTCAAGACGTTTAAATAGATTTCGCTAACTTTTCTACTCGTGTGATGACCTGGTACAACTTAAAAATATTTATTACCAGCAAATATTCCTGGAAGCCATGCAGTTGCAAAATCTCTCTCTCTCTCCCCGTTTAATTAAGCCAATGTTTTCATTTCGCTCTCAACTTGCAAAAAAAAAAACTTTATTTTCTAATTTAATTGCCTTTTTCTTACTTGCGATATATATATATATCGCAAGTAAGAAAAAGGCAATTAAATTAGGAAATAATATAATATATATATATATATATATATTATATTCCTGATATTTCAGGCACTTCAATTTTTTCATATTTTTTATCCAATTAAAAAACAATTTATGTTAAATTCGCCTTCCTAAATAATAAATGATAAGATTAATTAATTATTGGATTTAAACGGATTTAGTAATTGAATCAGAAATGTCGTTAATTAGAAACCAAAAAAAGAATTAAGTATTTTAAATATTTTTTCCTGCAATTCTATAAGGATATGTTGTGTGATATTATGTACATTAATTATATACAGATGTACATTAATATTCAGAAATATTATAAATTACATACAAACTAACAACTTTCTTGTTTCAAAATACTTAGAAAAAATAAAAAGTTATAAACATTTTATTAAGTATTGTATAGGTCAAAGTTTCTCAATTAATTTTACTGATAGCTTCCTGTATAAAAATTGTATGGTTTAAATACTTATTTATAGAATAATAGTTTGGCATGATTGAAGAATATATATAGCATTTATCCATATTTCCAAGCTTATCTACTTTTAGTTACCTACATATCTAACTCATAGATGGCATACCTGTAGCTCTTAAATATATATAGATATTTCAATATTTTTTAAGCATTTTTAAATCTGGTATTACAGTGTAGACAAATGTAAAAATATTCCTAGAACGACTCCTATAAATATAGTATTTAATGTAATACGCAGTTTATCTTAATTTCAGTACAAATGTACAAACGATTTCATACTTGCCTAATGACCTGATGGTCAATGGCCAGGCGTTTGATAAATAATTTCATACTTATTGCTATATCACAATTCGGCTAGTAATATTATAGCTTTGAATTTGAATTAGTGGATTCAGAATCTGTCCCCCGAGTTATCGTAGTCTATGCATTTTTGAATGCAAATTTTGGTGAGTTGTCTTTTTTCCTGAAATGAATTAAGGCTTCTATCTATTATTTTGAATACGATTAAACCCTGTATTATAAAAAGAAAACGGAGAAAGGTCGGCTATTAAAAAACTGGTTAAGCCTCACTTTTATATAAACCCTTTTTATGTCTTGTCAGCAATACTTATAATATTGCAAGAGCATCCACATTTCTTAAACTCCAATATCTGTTAGTTTCATTTATCTTTGGAGTTCGAGTCATTTCTCTCTCTCTAGTACAGACTTATAAAAATTATATATACACTGCTGGCCACCGTAAATGCAACACCCTGAAGGAAGCACGCAAATAACATGAAATTTACAACATGCATTAGCGGAGGTGAGATATGCAAATGATTAGAATTTCAGGCTTGGAGATTTCATCGATTTAAGTTCGGCAATTGTGTTTTTCTTGTGGTTTTTTCAAAAAACGATCAGTTATGTCTCGTAGAAAACAGCGATCAGCTTTTGATAAAGTATCCGAGCGACAGAGGAAGGATAGTGGCCTACCGAGATTGTGGACTATCTTTCAGGGAAATCGCGGTAGTCGAGTTGGACGAAACCAAACAACTGTAATGCGGATATGTGATCGTTGGATGCAGGAGGGTACGACGGACCGATGTGGTCGATCGCATCTACCTCAGTGCACCACTTCACGTGAGGACAGGCAAATTGTGCGCATGGCATTGACGGATCGCTCAGTCACATCACGAACCATAGCACTGCACGTTGAGTGTGTAACGCATCATTCAGTGTCTCCGCGTACCATTCGACGCCGTTTACAGCAGAGTCATCAGTCCGCAAGACGTCCATTGCTTGGTCTACACTTGACGCAGAACCACAGACGTCTCCGACGCCAACGGTGCGATGAAAGAAGGATGTGAGCGGCAGAATGGAATGAAGTTGTCTTTACTGACGAGTCACGCATCTGTCTGCAACACCCCGATGGTCGGATTCGAGTCTGGAGACACCGTTGAGAGAGGATGCTGAACAGCTGCGTTATGCACCTCCAAACTGGTCCTGCACCGGGTATTATGGTATGGGCCAGTATTGGATATCACTGTCGCACTCCTCTAGTACGCATTGCCGGTTTTTTAAACAGCCAGCACTATATCTCCGAGGTGTTGGAGCCAGTTGTCCTTCCTTACCTTCAGGGCTTGGCCACAGCCATATTTCAACAGGATTATGCGCGACCGCACGTGGCACGCATTGTCCAAAGGTTCTTCGTCAATCACCAGATTGAAATGCTTCCCTGGCCGTATCGCTCTCCGGATCTTTCACCGATAGAAAACATGTGGTCCATGGTTGCTCAACGATTGACCCAAATTACACCCCCAGCTGCCACACCACATCAACTTTGGCAACGTGTGGAAGCTGCTTGGTCTGCTGTACCCCAAGAACACACCCAAAGTGTCTTTGAATCAAGGCCGAGGCGTGTGGCAGTGGTGATCTCCAACAATGGCGGCTACTCTGGCTACCGATTCTGGCAGGAACCACACTTCACAGAAGTCTATAAAAATTTAACCATTTGATACTTGGTCAACATATTATCTACAAAATAAATTTTGTTGTGCTATCTCTTGTCTTTCTTGGTGTTGCCTTTACGGTGTCCAGCACTGTATATATATATTATATATATAAATATTTTTAAGTATATATATATAATATATGGTTTTTCAGTTTTTAATGTTCATTAATAATTCTTGTGACGACAATAACAATGAATATTTTCGGAAGCTTGTGTATAGAGTCAGTGTATGTGTAAACTTTGGGAGAGAAAGAGCGTAGAGGAAAACGTTCTAATAAAATTCTTGTTACTACGGTTTCGTGCCATTTAATTTGTGGTGTAAACAATTATAGAGATAAACAAAAATGTGCAAACCAGTGTCAGTGCGCGTAGATGGTCCGTCGAGCCGGAGATGGCCGGGACCGAAGATCAAGAATTTTAAACCGTGTGTGTGTGCAAAAAATGAAAAAAAAACGCTAATGTGATGTTTTTCGTGGAGATTATCACTTGGTGACAGGTTAGTCATCCATTTTTTAATAGTGTTTTGAGGTGTAATTATTTTGTGATTGAGATAATTATTTTGTGGTTGAGATAATTATTTTGTGATTTTTTGTGTTTCATTTTTGTGGTTGATATAACTTAAATTTGTGATCGAAATAATTATTTTGGGATTTGTGTGTTTCAAATGTGGCTGAGTTAACTTTATTTTGTGGTTGAGATAATTATTTTGTGAATTATATGTGTTTCATTTTTGTGGTTGAGATAACTTAAATTTGTGATCGAAATAATTATTTTGTGATTTATTTGTGATTAAGATAACTTTATTTTGTGAAAATGAGTGTCGGTAAATTTAAAAAAGATGAATTGAGGGCTATTGCAGAGGAGTTAGAATTAGATGTACCTGATAATGCTAAAGTTTTAGGTTTAAGAGAGTTAATACAGGAGAGTGAGATTTACAACAATGATAAAGAAACGTATCAGACTATTGTTGATTGTGTGTTGGAGGAAATGAATGATATAAGAAATGCAAACGAAGGAAGGGCGTTGGAGGAAGAAAATAGATTAGAAATTGAAAAAATTAAACTGTCACAGTTAGAGAGGGAGCTAGAAATAGCAAAATTACATAATCAATCGAGTAAAAATGTACCTTTACAAAAGGAAAATCAAATAATAACAACCGAGTATAATATTGAAAGTTTAATAAAGAGTATTAAAACTTTAACTATCCCAGTACCACAAAGAGCAGAGTCGTTTAATTTATTTTTTCAATCTATTGAAAAGGCATTTAAAACTAAAAATATTCCTGAGAAATTAAAACCCGAAATTCTTTTGAATATACTAGGAGAAAAAGCAAATAATTTAATGGTTTATCTTCGAGAAGAGGATTTAGGTGATTATGATAAACTAAAAGCAATTGTGTTAAAAGAATTTCAACCGACCCCCCATGAATGCTTAAATCAGTTTAAAAAAGCTCAAAAATTACATAACGAAAGTTATGTTCAATTTGCATCCAGATTAAGCGCAAATTTCAATTACTATTGCCAGTTGCGGGAGGTAAACGATTTTAAATCAGTTTGTGAGTTAATTATATCAGATAAGATAATAGAGACATTAGACAGAGAATTAAGTGCGCATATTGGCATTAAACAAGGCGAAATGTGGTATAAACCACAAGAGTTGGGTCGTGAGTGTGATATTTTTATATCATCCAGGGGAAAAATTAAAGAACAAAGTTTATTTCCAAAAAATAAGCGTAATGATGTCTATAATCATCGTGGTTCAAAAAATATTGCAAGTGTTAACTTTTCTTCTATTAAAAATGTGAAATGTTTTTGTTGTAAATCAAACGAATTCCACCCGCTGTATTTATGCCCCAAATTTAAATCTCTCAGCGTCAGTGAAAGAGTGGATTTCTTGAAATCCAATTATCTGTGTTTCAAGTGTCTTTCTTCGGACTGCAATGTTAGAAGGTGCAGGGCGAGGAACTGCTTCTGTGGAAAGCCACATAACCGTTTTATTCATTTCCCCCAAACGAACAATAAATCTTCCGTACCCTCACAAAGAGTTGAAGGGAGCGTCCTTAACCCCAGAGCACCCGCGTTTGTGGGGCAGAGAGAATCAGATGACATCGCTTTCCCCCTAACTGAGAATGAAGAAAAGTCGTTCGTAGCTACCAGCTTCTTAAAAAATAAAACAAAAACAGTTTTACTCAGTAGCGTCCAGTGTTACCTTAGGGATAGATTTGGCATCTTGCATGAAGTGAGAGGGCTTTTAGATGTGGGGAGTCAGTCAAATTTTATAACTAAGGATTGTGCGGATAAATTACAATTAAAAAATGAGAAAATTAATTTGTTAGTATCATGTTTGAATGAATCGACAATGGCAATAAATGGGTGCGTTACAACCACCATAAGTAATGACGATTTAAGTTTCAAAAAAGAGCTAAATTTATTAATTGTAAAAAAGATAACCGATTTGACTCCGAGTAAAATAATAAATGTATCGTTAGATAAACCAAAAGAGATTAAACTAGCAGATTATAAATTTAATATTCCAGGTAAAATTGATGTGTTATTAGGGGCGAAATATTTTACGAATTACTGAGACCAGGCCAAATTTATTGTGGGGATTCTCGACTATTATTACAAAATACTGTGTTCGGATATGTCACTAGCGGAAGTGTAGGAGGTGAAGTGAGAAATAATAATATTCATTGTGGGTTAATAAGAGATAGTAATGAGTTGAGTGATGATTTTAATTTAGTGAAAGGACAACTCGGAAGTCTTATGAGAAACGTGCAAAGTGATAATGTGTTGTATTCTGAGTATTGT
Organism: Trichonephila clavata; assembly: GCA_019973975.1. Classification (NCBI taxonomy): domain Eukaryota; kingdom Metazoa; phylum Arthropoda; class Arachnida; order Araneae; family Nephilidae; genus Trichonephila; species Trichonephila clavata. The sequence continues at coordinate 55,999 of BMAO01028159.1, forward strand.
AAGGGTATAAAGAATTATTTTGATGAGGGAATAATTGATGAGGCAACAAATCCTTTTATTTCAACAAATAACCCAGTGTTTTGTCTTCCTCACCAAGTGATGATAAAAAACGAATCTCTCGCAACGAAACTGCGAATATGTTTGACGCTAGTGCACACGAAAGAACGGCGTTGGAAAAGGAAATGATATTGGGAAAAGAAAGGTGCAAAATAATGCAAGAGCAAAAACAAGTTAAAAGTGAACGAGCCAAAATGCTTAGTGTTGATCCAGATGCTGTAGCACGACCTGTCGCTATCGGGGAAGAAAAACATTTATCTAGAGACTCATTTAATGTACCGCCGATTTCTGCTGATGATGAGATGTATGAAGAAAAAGAAGAAACATCAGTCGATGTGATAAAGGATAAAGCTAAAGAAGATGTTAATCCTGTGTGTGTTAACTCGAATTTAAAGATCTCAAGCAACGTTATACTTGTGCCCCATCATTCGTGTTTTAAACGTAAAAATTCGCTAGATAAGCGAGGAGTAGAAAGACATGCTTTGGAATTGCTTGATTTTATCAAACGATTTGGTATTATGAGAAGGAGACAAGCATTGCGAGAAAGAACGAAGACAACGAAAGCTAAACTGCATAAGAGAGTTAGACTCAAATTGAGATTGAGTGAATACTCTCAAAAACTTCAAAATAGTGTTTTTAAACGGCGAGTCCAACCGGAAGTGACCATCATGGAGATTTGTGTTGTGAAGGAAAAGCGCAGCTCGTGCGGGACAAAAAGAAATAGAGTGAAAAGAGCACAGCAGAGACCCCTTCCTTGGACGGTATCAGGCGAAAAGTTACGAGGTGAAATCGGAACCCTGAATGGAAAACTACCGAAGTCCTTGATCCCGCGAGGGGAGAATTCTTGCGGGGACCGAGAATGTCCCCCTCCTCTGCAACACCAGTTGAAACACAAGGGGAACCGGACATTTGTCCCCCCCCAAACGAACACTCTTGAGGAGGAGCCCAGGAGGTAAAATAATCGCCATTGCCCAGGAGGTAATATAATCAATCCTTATCTAGGTTGGACATTAAAAATTCATATAATGTATCCTTATTATTAATTTTTTCTGTTATCGTTGTATATGCATATATGTTAACCTTAATATTCATTTAAGGTGAAATTTCATAGTTTGCTAAGAAACTGTCTATTATTGAATTATATACGTATTTAGTGTTGTTTGCATGTGTACTCTTAAAATTAATTCAATAATGCTATTTGTGAAGCTTGATATTTATAGTAAAATAATTTTGGTTTGTTTACTTGCTATTTGAATATAGAGAGTGAAGAAAAGTTAAGAGAGCATTTGTTTGTATTATAAATCTCTTAATTCTTTTCTGAACAATTAGTTACTTAGATTTTGTGAATTTCCTGTGTGTGTTTCTTTGTAAGTAAACAGTATTGTCTTTATTGTTCAACATTTTTTAGGATAATTCTTAGTAATACTCTTACGTGAAGTGATTTTTATGCACCTATATGTTTCTAGTGTAGTGCTTTTTGGCAAAACCTGTTACGTGTTCACAAGTTATGGGTCAATTGCCAGCCGAGAGAATATCTCAGAGTTTTCCTTTTAGCAAAGAGGGAATAGATTTTTGTGGACCCATTTTTGGATTAAATATCCTAATCAAAGAAAAGGAGTTTTAAATAAAGTATATGTGTGCATGGTGACAAAGGTGTGTCACCTCGAACTAGTTACAGATTTATCTAGAGAGGCTTTCATTGCAGCTTTAAAACGATTATTTAGTAGACGAGAAAAATCGGAACGTATATTTTCAGACAATGCTACCAATTTTGTTGGCACGCAATTAGAGCTAAAAAGACTTAGAGAAATTATGAGTAATAACAACAGTAATTTAAGTAACTTTTTGAGTGAAGAACGTGTTGAGTGGAGTTTTATTCCACCAAGAGCACCAAATTACGGAGGCTTGTGGGAGGCCGGAGTGAAATCCGTCAAATATCAACTTAGGCGTGTAATGGTAAATTTAAGATTTACATACGAAGAATTTTTAACTATTCTTAACCAAATTGAGGGAATTCTTAACTCACGTCCCCTCTATCTTTTGTCGTGTGACCCTGACGATTTAGACGCTTTGACTCCTGGTCATTTCCTAGTTGGTCGCCTATTACAGCCGTTGCAGAGCCAAGTTTAACTGAAGTGTCTGATAACAGGTTAAAAGTGTGGCAAAAGCTAACAAAAATTGTGCAACAGATTTGGAAACGTTGGTCAAATAATTATTTAAGTACACTTCAAAATCGAAATAAATGGTATTTTGCAAAGAATAATGTAAAAATAAATGATATGGTAATTCTGAAAGAAGATAATTTACCTGTGTGTAACTGGCCTCTTGGTCGAATTCTTGAAGTGTATTATGGTAAAGATAATAAAATAAGAGTAGTGCTAGTGAAAACTAAAAATGGAGTTTTTAAACGTCCTATAACTAAACTTTGTGTTTTACCCTTTTCAAGTGAATAATGTATGTAAAAATTTCAAATCTGTATTTTTTCAATTCAATTTTGTGTATTTGTGTACTTTACCTTTTTGTGTATTGTTGTTTTTATATTGTGCATTATTGTGTTATTTGTGAATTGTTGAATGTGTCATTCAACCCGGGGGTGGATGTTCAGTGTTGAACAAATAATTCTTGTGACGCCCACAATAACAAGTGAATATTTGTCGCGAGAGGGCGCTAGTGTGTATAGAGTCAGTGTATGTGTAAACTTTGGGAGAGAAAGAGCGTAGAGGAAAACGCTCTAATAAAATTCTTGTTACTACGGTTTCGTGCCATTTAATTTGTGGTGTAAACAATTATAGAGATAAACAAAAATGTGCAAACCAGTGTCAGTGC